>VWYI01043631.1:117012-242803 GCA_013399455.1 Anthoscopus minutus | reverse complement strand
AAATTGCATCACAAAGAGAAGTGGTCTTTTAGGTGCTTCAATGACACATGCTGTTTGCATGATATATTGAGTTATTTACTTAAAACAAATCCAGTTAACTTTGCCAGTGTTGGAGAAGAGCCATGGACTGAAAATAATCACCTTTATTTCAGTGCAGGGGCTTTCCCAGTAGGAACACAAGAGCAGATTCCTCTTTTTTTTTTTTTTATTGTGTGTGGATTTAAGATACATATGAGAAAGATCTCTTTTATGCCTGTTAGGGTATCACAGATCTCTTTTAACATGACTTTATGGGAGCTATTTTTTAAATTATGTGTTTTGAGTGCACATGGTTTTCCCCCTAATAACAAACAATCTCTGAGCAAGTGCATATTACGTTTACTTAACAGCAGATTTCTGCAGAAATGCATGAGAAAGCATTGCCTTTAAGATTAATGTTATGGACTGTATGATGTGCTTTCTAATGGATTCTTTGGCCAAGCTTCCTAGCATCATTCTGAAACCACTACAAGACGTGAGGGTAGGCTAAATGTGTGCTTTAAATTCAGTGCTTGATGAATTCATTAAGAAGGGCTCGGTGCTTACATAAACAGGTGCTTTTGTTTAGGTCTAGGATCCTGATGTGCCAAAAACAATAGTCAGTTTTTCTTTAATCTTCCCTGAATTAATCCTAAATACAGACATCTTTGTCATGCTGGTTGTACTCTTTGATTTTTATTTTTAATATTTGCAATTTTTCAATCTATTTTTACCTGCTAGAATTCTGATTCTATGTATTTCTGATGAAACAGTTGCTGTGATAAAACATATTTTTTTCTTCAAATTGTTAGTCTTACCATCTTTGGACATTCAGGAGTTGTGAGAATGCCCCCCTAATATTGTAAGAACTGCAAAAAGAGCAAGTTTTTTGTTTCCATTGGCATTCTTTTTCCCCATTTGATTTATTTGCCTCGTGGCATGGTTGTCACCAGAATACATTTCTTAATGCAGATTGAAAAAAAGCTGCTTTCTGACCTTGCCTTGCAATTCTCAATTAATTTCTAACAAGGAGAGTTGGAAGATGCATTTAGAAAGGTCTTCCATTTGGACATCACAGTTTAGGCATCTCTTTACGTTTCATCAACAGTAGTGAGACTGAGACAATCTACAAAATGCCACCATAACCTTTTCTGCTTCTAGTGGCATTGAGGTGAAGGATTTTAAACAATTAGCATTCAGTGGCCTTGTAAAATAAGAACGAGACATAGGTTTGAAAACATGGAGAGTTTTATGTTTATGTTGCCTAAAGCTGGTCTGTTTTTTCCTTGATGTATCACCTGATCCCTTATCCCTCTAAATTTTGCAAAACTCAGTCTACCTCTCACAGCTGTGCCTTCTTTGCTTCTTGTTTTTTGCTTAGCAGGCTGCTGGTTGAGGACCAGGCTTTGTGGAACCAACCAGTAATTTCTTGATGAAACACTGTGAGCATTCAGGTTTTCTTGGGGTTTTTTGTTGTTTTTTTTTCCTTTAAATTGCTTTTGATAAGTCTGTATTTATACAAAACTTAGCAGATAAAGAAGCTATATTCCTTACTGCAGCAACCCACTTCCCTGCATTTAGGCAGGGAGGCTGTGAGGTGGGAGTTGATGTGGTGTAGAAGGCAGACCAAGAGGCAGAATAATGAGTTCTCAGCCTTGGGAGCACTTTGCTGGGATTTCTGTCAGGGATCCTGAACATTTCATCCCGGGATGCACATACTAAAACCTCAAAATGCCTGTGCAGATCAACCTCTAAATCTGGAAAACAGGTGTTTGCCCTCCTATTTATTTATTTTTTATAGTTTGTGTTCTGTCTTGGATGCATAAACAGCATCCAGGAGCAAACACTGGCTAACTTGGAACAAACAAAAAAATTCCTGTTACTTAAATGTAATCAATTATGCTCATGAAAGCTGTAAATTATCGAGATCTGTAAACCACAGGCTCAAGCACATCTCCGACCCAGTTTTTGTAAAGCTCCTTCTCTACCAGAGACTCAGACTGTTTGCTGGTGGTGAGTGATCTTTATGAGCTATAAAATAATTACCTTGTCAGATTCTACACTTGTTTGGGTGTAAAACCTTAAGGTCAGTCTCTCCTATTCTAGATCCCTGCTGAAATTGCTTCATTGCTGTTTTGAATATATGGTGTAGCTGTTTCTTGGCAAAACATGCAGATTAAACCTACCCTTTACAGAATTTTGTTTCTTGTTTCTTGGACTATAGCTCATTAAACAGAGAGGTATTAAATTTGGCCATTTATGAAGCTGCCTGCATTTATATTTTTATTTATTCCATATTGTTTGGACTCATTTGCAAAATAGAATGTGTGGTAGAGACCCAGGAACTGCATTGCAAGTGCAGTTCTTTTTTTCCACTTTTTTTGGTGGTTTTTTTGATGCTGCAGCCCAATGGGGTATGTGCAATTATTTGTTTTCATTTACATTATGTTCAGTTTTGCCAGTGTCAAGGAGAAAACAGGTAAGAAGTGGACAGCATTCCCTGAATGCCGTGCTCCCACCTTACCAGGGCTGAACATGCTGTGTACTAGCTAGCCAGCCCAGAGTGTCTGGGCTCCTTCTGCCCAGAGAGCTTTCTGGAAGATGACTCTTTCAGATTGTTCCTGGGCTCTACAACATACAGATACGTGAATTGCCTCTGTGTGTTTGACCTTTGGGATCCCATGTGCTGTAGCTCTGTCTGTGGTGCTACTTAAAGCTCTCATTCCTCTAGGCAGGCTTTTCAGATGCTGAAAGCAGTCTGAGGGCCATTGTTGAGAGGCAAAGTGGACATCTGGAGTTGTTAACATGCCCAGAATTGAATCTGTCCCCTGACCTTGGTCTGCAGAGAGGTGCAGCAAAAGCAGAACTGATTATTGTGAGAGTCCCCTGCTTTGAAGGCTCAGATTTTTGCATCAGGCCAGATGGACAGATGCCATTGTCATGCCTAGCCAGGCCCAGGTGGTTTAGGGTACTGCAAATGAGGGAGGGCAGTTTGGAGTTTGGGAGTTCACCTCCAGGTTGAAGTCCTAGACCAGAAGAAGTTATCAATTCACTCCCAGGTTGAAATGCTTACTTCTGAGATCCTGTGGCATCCTTGGCATTTGTTTATTAGCAGGCAAAGGGTCCCAGAGACTGAGTCTGCTGCTTGGCTCCTTCAGAAAAGGACACAGGTGTTTGATTTCATGTTATCTTTTTGAAAATCCAGCTGTTGTGTGAAGGTGAAAGATAGCCTTCTATCTTCTTCACAAAACAAGACAGGTGACAAGATATAAGACCCTACCAACTGTTAGGAAATCTCTTACTGCTGTAACGATACAGATGTGGTTAAAACGGGGAAACAAACCCAATTGCAGCGCTGTTACTGTCAGAGTAGGAGTGTTTACATGGAACTGACATGTTTAACTCATTCCAAGTCAGAACAATATTAGCAGAAATTGAATTTCCACTGGAGCTTCTAACAGTGAGGTCATGTTGATTTCAAAAAACCAGCCAAACAAAGCCAAGCAAAAGCAACAACAACCTAAGAGCTTCTAGACTTCCTGGAATAATTATTCTGGTAATAGTTACTGCTTAGTGTAGCTAAATAGAAGTTTGCATGTGACCCTTAACCTCATCCACCTGTGGAGTTCTTCAATTAAAATTGATACAAGCATCTCAAGTTTCAAATCCTTGTAATAAAGCATTTGCAAAGTAATTGCCAAAACATAGGTAGAATTTATTTGGTAGATAGTTTCCATTAGTAATTTCTGAGAAATGTCCATGCTCAGGGAAAATGCTGTGAGCTGGAAATCAAGCCAAATTGTTAAAATGAATGAGAAATTCTGCCAGTTCTTATTAAAATACTGTAGCTGGGAAACCCTTTTCTGCAATTCCAGTCCACAGAATGGGTGGGTAGTTTCTGCATGAGCAGCAGCAAATTAAGTGCTGTTAATAGATGTAAAATTTACCTCTGTCCTGCAATCTTATTCCAGTCATCAGAAACCCTGTTCTTTTTTTTTTCCTTTAAACTTTTTCAGATAATTAAATGGGTCAGGTCTCTACAGGATGCTGCTGCATAGTGGCTATAAAATATTGCAGTGGGCAGCCCAACACTTCCACCCATCGATGGTCTCTGGCAGGAGGAAGCTGAACTGCTCGAGTATTTGTCAAAGTCTAGTGTGGTGCTCTTGTAAATCCAGGCAAGCTCTGCATTTAACTCTCCTAAGTTCACTGGAAAAGCAAACCCTATGCTACTGCAATGAGGATTTTATTTCAGCTCAGCAGGCTCAGGCTGTGTTTTGTGACAGAAAGCACTGTCCCAGAGAGAGCTGAATTCAGTGTGTACTGTGTGAAATTCTGAGTGGCCGTGGCACTCAGTGTGAAATACAGTTTGGTCATAGATTTATGACAGTAGCTCAGCAGTGTAACTCAGCTGTACTGGCTGTGTTCAGCAAGTAGCAGGAGCTTGGACTTAAAAAAGAAATTATGAGCTTGGCCATAATAATGGAGCTTGGCTCTCTCCATTTATACACTGTGATTATAAATAAATTGGGTAGTGAGCGTTCTTTCACTTACCTTCCCACCACAAACTTCTGTGTTTTAACTACTTAAAACTTAACTGCTTTGTCCACAGAAAGCAAATGGAAATAGTGACCTCAGTGTTTACATCAAACCTGTTGGCAAATGTGCCCCAGATACTCATGACTGAACTAGATTATTTGCTTATCAGATGAAAAAGATGGTAATATGTCAGAGCAGCTTTCTCCAAAGAACCAATCTGTGAAAACCTGAAACCCAGCAAATATATATTTAAATATTATTATTATTATTATTAAGTAGAGAAATTTGCTGTTTCAGATTATTGTTGGATACCAAACTAGAGCCAAGGAGGTAAATCTCTTCCTTGTATGGATAGTAAAAGAGGTGTAATATAGCCTCCCCTTTCCTGATGACAGAGGATCCTTCTTTCTACCTACTCATTCCTGATGAAAAGTCAGTGAAACGGAGAAGTGTGATTCTGAAATCTTCTCTGTGGGTGAGTACTGCCTCTGTCACCCACTGTGCAACACCAAGTGCAGGAAAAGCTTCTTTTTAATGCTTTTAGCTGCAGCCAAGATATGGTGAATTAGCTATAACCATGACTGATTCCCATCAGTCCCATGGGACTTTATGCTTCCCGATATCGATTAATTTTAGAACTGTGTTTCAACTGAATTTAGCTATTTAGAAGTTATTTTGAGCCAGTTGTAAAGTGGAACTGTCAGTTCAGAATTTGGGTCAAGTATCAAAAATTGGACTGGAACACATTTGAAGATTTGGAAGAATTGGCTGCTAACATTGATGGAATGATGGTCGTGGATTATGGCACCATCATCTTGACAGCATTTTCATATTTTAATTTTTATATTGCCATTTAAACCTCCAAACTTCACAGGCAAATGTACTTTTCATCTCTTAACTGTAAAACCATTCAATTTCTCCTACAATTAAGTTATAGTTCAGAATAGAACCATGTCAGAAAAAGCAAGTGGATTTTTTTTCTCTTTCTTTTGATGGAGATTAAAATACTCAGTGTGATTCTGTAAAATCCCTTTTTTCCCCTTCTAACTGTACATATGTTATTCATGCTAAATATATTATAGCTTGCTAGAGAAACCAGTTTCTCAGGCTCTAAAGGCTGAAATGCTGAGTGATTAATTAAAACACTACATTTTCCTTGCTTGACTAATGTCACAGGAGCAAGATAACATATAAGCACATGCTGGACTGAAAACAATTTCTGCCAGCAATAAACTTCCATCATTTATTAATTGGCAGTAAAAGACTTTTATTTCACAGATGCCTGAAAGGTCAGTGAGGGAGGTCCTGATGGGAGGAAGGGTAAGAGGTGGTGTTGCTGTTTGCTTTCCTTTCTTATCATTATTGCTAGGTTTAAGTCATCCTTTTTCTTCCATCCACCACCAAGCTCTTGACCCCACTCAGAGCAGTTGCTCCTTGTTGTGAAGTGACCATTATGCTGTTATGTTAAGAGCCAGCAGGAGCTCTCTCCACGTTGTGGTGGCATGAGTAAAGGATTTGCCTCTGACCTGATCTTGTAATAATGAGGATTATTATCAATAACGTCTGTGATTTTCTCCTAGTAGAATTAAGAAACTTTACAAAAATAAGGAAAACAGCAGTGTTCCGAAGTGTTTTCTTTGCCTTGGCTCTGCTGAAAATGTTTTTCTTTAAGCTTCCTTCCACTGCTTTTCTCAAGCCTACTACCTTATGTTTAAAAAAATTAAAAAAGGAGAAACAGCGTGACTCTCCTGTCCTTCTGTCCTTTAATGTCACAGTTTTGTTTCTAATTGTTACCCACCGGCTTCTCTCCCATAAAGCACATATTTTGCTCAAGGAACTGACTGCTTCTCTGGCAACTGGAAGACTTTTTCAGCGTGGTGTAATAACAGAAACCTCTCTGTGAAGCACTTTCTGTCTATCAGCTCTTGCTTGGCAGCCTAGCATTAAACAGACATGGAGTAAAAAGGAAAGAGTGAAGGTTTTGAATTGCAAGAGAGGTCAGATCTTAAAGTGTCGGTAAGAGCTAGCATCTTTGCATTAGAGTAACTCACATCTTTGCCTTCTTGAGTAGCTCTTGTCAATAACCAACTAATTTTGCTCTGAGTTGCTCTTAGAGCTCTATTTCATTCAAGCTTGGGTTCCTGACTCGCCTTTTAGATGCTGCATGAACATGAGCTCTTGCACACATGTTTATATAACCACTGTTCTGTGAACACAGACTTAAAAGTAATGCTGAAGCGCCTTACTGAAAATCAGGATCTCAGTGTTTAGCAGTGTCTTGCCCCTTCTTCATCCATGAGATTTAAGTACTGATTATTTCTGTCTGGGGCACACCTCATCTTAATGCTGTTTTTTAAATAGAAACTTTAGCTCATGGCTTTTATCTCTGTTTCTGGAGCTGGTGTGTCACCAGGCTCCTATGTAACAAGAGTAGTCAACCTGTTTGGTTACATGCTTAAAAGGAAAGGTGAGCTGTAAATCAGGAGTGAGGCAAAGTGGCCTCTTGTGAGCAGTGCTAATTGCTGCCAGCAATATTGATCTATCTCAGAAGTATACCGTGGCCATCAAAATTTGCAGACTCTGACTGAATCAAAATGTTTCTTATGAGTTTCCTCTAAGGAAGATACACTGATAGAAAGAAGAGATTTCCATCTTATATTGCTTAAATATATTACAACATTTTACAAATATTTGTTGCTAAAGAGGTGCCTGATTGCACACATATATATTACATGTCTAGATATACCCATTAACATATGTTTGCAATGGCACTTGGCATTTTACAGTTAAGAGTTTCATATCACAGTCTATGGTGCTGTGCAAACATTAATTAAATGAATCCTATCAATAAATAAAATAACTAAATTAGCACTTATAAGAGTATGTGATTTTACATGGGAGGCAACTGAAATAAGAATATTACAGCTCTAATTGCCCAAGATTCTTCTAATATAAGAAGATACTGAAACTCATGTCTTTGGAGATCTAGTTCTGGCTCTGTCCTAGAGCAGAGTTTCTGCCATGTGAAGGACAGCAGAGAGGGAAGTAGCAAAGGAAATGGTCATGGGTTGAATGATCTTGGAGAGAAGGTCGTTTGAGGTGTGAAAACTTTTACAGAATATTAGCATCTTGAGAGATGCTTTGAATACATAGCAGAACATCAAAAAAGTGACAGGAAACCCTGAGGAGCTCCATTGCTCCAAGGAGACAGGCGCTTACAGCCAAGATTTTATTTACCTCTGTTAATAAAATATAGAACTGGCAAAGCCACTTCTGGATTGCCATCCTTTCCCCCCGCTTTATCCTTTCAGCACTGACTGCCTCAGGCTAAATGAGTTATGGTTAATTAACCGGGTCAAGTCATGAGCAACTGTCTCTAAAGAATGTCTGGAGTCTGATTTCTGTTTGTCTTCTTTTCTCATTTTTGTTTGTTTAGGTTTGAGGGGGTATGTTTGGGTTTTTTTATTTTCTTTTGTTTTCTTCTTTTGTTATTGCTTTGTTTTATTTTGGGGGGTGGAGGTGGTAAATGGGATGGTAAAATTCTCCCAATTTGTGTAAGAAAATATTATGTGTTACACATACCTGCTTGAAGAAAATTTGATTAATTCACCTTCTGGTGAAATCATATTTACTTAATTATTCTAAATGATATGTATGTTTATCTGTTGTTTGTGTGGTTGTTATGGAGTTGTGTACCTGAATGATTGGAGAGGTTGTCTCCTTTTCTCAGTGGTGGTTTGTTGCTGCTAAATATGACAACATAGTTGGTAAATGCTCCCAGTGGCATTTTTGGTGCTGAACTCCAGAATTTTTTCTGGTGCCCAGAGCTTGACTGAGGTGCTTTTCTTGCACACACACACACACACACACACACAACATTTATGTAGGAGAACATAATGATGATTGCTCAGCCTTTGTTTCAGCCTGTCAGCCAAACAATAATAATCACCTACTCCAGGAAATGACAATCTGGATTAACCCAGACAGTCCAATTTGAGGGCTGGTGTGTAAGCAACAACATTCTCCTCCAAATCTGGGAAGCATCCTGCTTTCAGCAGGGCATCTGGTAGAATTGATAATGGTGTTTACAGTTACTGGGGAGTAATGGATAAAACTCTCTTAACTGCACAGATCCATTCCCATAAACTAGAATAACTATTTTTAAAGTCTCAAATGGCTTCTCCAATTCACTGATTAAACTCGGCAAATCCACAATATTGTCACTGGTGATTTGTATGACTTTATGTGCTTGCATTTCAGGAGCTCTTCAGTGACAAACGTAGCAGTGATACAGATACAGTAAAACCTTACACCTGTGTGATTCATTCAATTCAAATTCCAAATATCACAAACTTGTAACCAAACCAATGGAGCAGTAAGTGCTTGGAAGCACTGGGTGGGGTAATGTAACAACAAAACTGATGGGAAAATGACAATAGCCATTTAACATCAGAATTGATCTACCTGAACACCAGTGCTTCCCTTAGAGAGTGAAAGAGCTCCTGGGGCTCAGCTCTGCTTGTGTTTTAACATGGCCACCTTAGATAAGTGAGATGAATCATGCTTTGAAAGGGCCTCTGTTTCTTTTGCCATGAATTGTACAGGGCATTCAGATGGATTCCACATGGACAGATGGGACATGTAAGTGTAATAGCAGTCCCCAGCTGGTTCAGTTTCTTTGATTTACTTTCAGGTTTTTATTAAACACCTCATGTCTGGCTATTGAGGAGATTGTTTAACCTTGTTCTTGCGGCATGCAAGAGGGTCTAGGCAAAAGGCTTTGTTATATCCTTTTGGATAAAATAAAATCCAAAGGGATATATTCTGCAAAGTCTTTGGACATCGCTTTTGACTTTACACTGTTCCTAGAAAAAAAGGTATTTTGGTGTGAGGGTGAGGAAACCTTCCAGAAACAGTTGGCAACTACTGCTGGCTGGAGAACATGTCGTTGTGTTCTTACAGGATAGCCACTATTCTAAAAAACAGTAACAGGTGGCCTTGTTATCATGTGTGTTACAATATTTCCATTGACTTTTATAACTTTCTGCTTAGTCTTGGTCCTTTCTCAATACCACCACCTGTCGTGATTATTTTAAGAGGTGGTTGGATATTTATATGAAACAGAAAACACATGAAAATATCTAAGTCAGGCATTTATGAATTAATTTTTAAGAGAATGTTTCACTTTGTGTTAATGAATTGATTTCACAAGGATGATCTGATAGTGTTTCAATACAAAATGTAGCTTTTGGGAGTGTTGGAGCCATGGCTAAAACATCTCCACCTGCCAGATTTGCCAAGAGATGAAGATTAGACTTTGGTGGAGGCAGCTTCCAAAGACAGGTGAGATGAGAACTGAGCCAGGAAGACTGAATCATAGCACTCAGACCTGGGCCTGACTGTGCCAGTCTTTGGGGCTGTTAGGAGCTTGTGCAGAACCCTGGTTCCACTTGAGGTCCTTATTCTGAGCCTTCAGAGTAATTACAGCACATGAATGAGAAAGTGTGAAATCCTTTCCTGGGGCCTGGGGACACAGTAGACTGGATTTCATGTTGGGTGATCTGTGGTGCACGTGTAGTCCTCTGTGCTATTTCACATTTCTCTACCAATGTTTGGATTAATCCTTTGGTGTTTGTGCTTTGTTCTGTGTCATTTTTTTGCCTGAGGCTGCCTGTGTTTCTAGCTGGCTCTTCTCTTACATGGCCCTCATCCCTAGAGTGAGTGAGTGCTTTTGACTTCAGAGTAGGCTCCCACCTGTGTCTTTAGAGGTAAAATGATTTCTAATGCTAATTGCAGGTGAGGGAAAATTAGAGAAAGAGAGTTTAAAAATTCATATTGAATATTTATAAGCATCCTCAGTGCATTTGGTGAAACTGGGATGAAAATGTTTCTAATTCCTGCTGCAACATATTTCATCGTGCTTCACTTACGATGGTAACTGAAGATGTGAGGCCTGCGGGGCCCATGAAGACTCCAAATACATTTATTTGTACTGAATTTAGGTAGTATTTTCTGTTGGTGTAATTACTGGGTAGTAATGGGATGAAAGAGCTCACCTGTGCCAATTTACAGTTCCTTTCAGAAGTCAGGAGTGATGCTTGGGCAGTGCTCAGACTGTGGGGACGGATGTTTTGTGTTATACTTCTTTGAAAAACAAATATTTTAAAATTACTATTTGAGGGCTGGGTATATTTCTTTCCTTTTAGCACCAGTGTTTGTTTGAACTCTTACATCCAGGGCCACATATTCATACTAAGGCAGCCATGGAGCTCTGGGGAGGGTCTTTGTCAGCCTGGCTGAATGAGGGCTTTCTGTGAATCCCATTCACTGAGATCCATTTATGTTGATTTTGGTGACCAAAGAAGGTGGTAGCTTTCTATAAATTGCCCTTTGCTTGTATTTATAAATGATTTTGCTCAAAAGAAAGTTGTTGTAGACTGTTGTCCCCATTAGTAACTTGGGAGAAGAATCTTAACAAAAGATTAAAGTAAGCTGGTTTTAGAATATTACAGGATTGGGAATGATGCACAAAAGCCAGCAGTGTGCTGTAGGGATTCTGCATTATGTGAAACTGTGTGAAAGGCAGTATGGGAAGGCTGGGCAGAGATAGTTCCCATTAAAACAAGAGGGGGAAATCCAGGTTGTTCTTAAGCTTTTTGTGGGCACCATAATGTGTGTAGAGCTCTGTAGTGAGCCAGTAAAATTCAATGTTAAAGATAAGGAGCCAGTAAAATTTATATTAAAGACAAGCCTTGGAACCAATGTCCATCTTTACTTTTGCATTGTATATTACCTCTTAAAACTAGTGACAGGCTGTGAATGCTGAACCTCTTACTGAGAGCTAGATCAAGTATTGATGCCACTGGCTTCTTTATTTGACTTGGGTATATTCTTAAGAATTTACTGCTGCTTCATAATACCTTTGCTAGATGGGCTTTTCTGGTCAGGAGACAGTGATGCTTGTTTTCAGTGTTAGCTCTGCCCAAGGTGGCCTCAGTTGCTGCAGTTTTAGAATGAGGAACAGTGTCTGATTTTAGTCTCTCTGTGGCTTTTCTTTAAACTTCTGCTCTGCTTTGCAGCTGATACTGATTTCCTGTGCTTTGTGACTGGCAAAACTGGAGCTGGTGTCACTGTGCATATTGTTCAAGACAAGACCAAGAAAGAAGGGCAGTTTGGTTTTCTCTGTCAAGTAGACAAGATGGGATGGGAGCCATCAGCTCTGAGGGAACCATGTATGCTGCCCCATCCTAGATCAGGTGTCTCTGAGGAACAGGCTGCTTTATTACCTGATTTTTCCTTCTCAGAGCAGTTGAGGGCTCAGCAGTGGACTGTCTTTTTCTCTCTTTCCATGTTGGGGAATGGCATCTCTCAGGAGCAATGCCTGGGCCCAGCAGGGGAGAATTTTAGTGTTTACAGCCCTTCTTCCCAGCAGTGGCATCTAGGGCAGCACAGAGTCACTCCCTTCTCCTTCTGGGGAAACAAGAACAAAAACTGTAAGGAGGAGAGTGTAGGAAGCTTGAGAACAATGAATTTAACTTACTTATTTTTATTTCAGTAATAATTACACCTTACCTTCTGTGGTTCAGCAGTAGCTTAGGAACAGCTAAGACACCTTAGTTGTATTGGTGCTAGAATTGTGGATAATATTAAACTTTTCTTGCTTCTTTCTATACCAAATGATATGTCCTAGCCATTTTCATAGAACCATGGATTGTTAAGGTTGGAAAAGACCCTAACATAATCAAGTCTATTTTGCTTTCACTTAATCCTCTACCATTGAAAGAGTTTTTCTTTCCTGAATTTAGTTGATCACTAAATTTTTAAAAGTTATTTTCTGGTCCTCATCCTTCAGGAAGACAGTTAAACACGTGTAATCTTTGCTTCAGAAAGTGTTATTAAAAACCACAAGGAGGCTGCAAATATGAAGAAAAGGAGAAGATAGGTGGATATAAAATGCTTTTCTCTACTTGCTGTTTTGTGTTTGCTGTTCTGGTTTTGCTTGTATGTATTTTTCACCAGTGCTTTTATACAGATATTGCAAGTAATGAAGTACTTGTAATTTCTGAGATTCTGAAAGCCCTCCCTTGTAATGGACAATATTTCTATATCAAGGCATTAAGGAGGCCCAGTTCTAATTCTAAATAATCCTCCTCACTAGTATGTTAAAGTGCTTTCCAGTAATTAGTTATCTCACTTAATTGCTAATTTTTTTCTGAGAGCAGGAAGCTTTGCTTTTGTCTTAGAAAAAGAATCTGAGCCACCAGGCTGAGTGCATTATTGTTCCATGGTACGTGCTGAGCCTGCTGCTGCCAGAGTAGAAATTTTACTCCATAACAATTCCAGCTTTACAGCTACAACATTACAGAGCAGATACTGCTGATAGCATTTTGGAATCTTTATGTACAGGAGATCTGTTTTCATTTCATTTCACTTCATTATTTGCACTGTTCATTTCACTATTTGCTCTTTTGCTGTAGCTCCAAATCAAGTGACTTCCTGGAGTAGCTGATGGTGGGAATGCAAATTCTGATGTGAGCTACCTGTGTTCTCCATTTGGTTGCAGCCAAGAAGTTGCTGGCCTGGTAGTAGGAGTCATCAGAAATGGAAGTTTCAGCCTTTTATTGTGGTATTCACAGATCTCAGTGCAAAATCCTCATCAAAGCTTGACATTTTAGGCCCTTTCCCTGGTGTCTGATTTCTCCCACATGTATGTTCATTGATTTACTGCAGAGTTTAGGTTCTTCCTGAAAATTGCTTGGTTTCTGCTATTAATTATTCACAACCCTCAGTGCTGGATCACATAATCTTTCAGATATTACCTCCCTGAGCTGCCTTCCTGGGTGTCCCCCTCTAGGTTTAATTGATCCATATGAACTGTAAAATATCCAGGTTCCTCAAGGATTACTGGGATAACTGTGGAAAGAGTGGAATAATCTTAGTCAATCTTATTCATGATTCTGTCCATAAATCTGGTCATTGTTGTACTAATTGTAATTGCTTATGGTCCAGCTTAAATGTACCAGCTTTAAAAGGTTACTGTATACAACATTGCTTCATGCTTAGAGGCACTAGACACGAACCTTATGTGGAAAATAAACAGCAAATATCTGTTCTGTATTTCCAGATACCTTCAAAATTGCTTAGACTAATGCTTAATGGAAGAGCACCAAGATCAGTATTTGACTGGATTTGATTTTAATGGTTGATAACTGAAATAAAAGGAAGAAAAGTAGCCTGATTTCATGGAGAGCATTAGAGCGCTAATTGGGCCACAGACAGCAAAGGATGGTAATGGATAGCACACCAGGGTGAATTTCAAGCTGTAACTAATCTGCCTGTTTAGATTTTTTTTTCACCTGCATGTTTTTGAGGCATAGTGTATCCAGTGTAGGGGAAGGCCCTTTTCCTGGAGAACCAGATCTATTGCCAAAATCTGGATTATATAAATACCTGATCACCCAGTTGGTAAAGATGCCAGATAGAAGTTTAAATGTGAATCTGCTTTTTAAAACAATTACCTAAACCCATGCAGAATTTGAATTTTCAGAGCTCTGACTCAGGATATATGTAAAGTGCAGGAGACTTTTGTGGCCACTACTGTGAGCTTTCATAGCCTTCTTTCCCCTTCTGCCTCAGCTGTTGTATTTTTCACAGGTATATGGAGCTAAGTATTCTGTTTATTCGCCCAGAAAAGCTCTCCAGTCAGCCATGCAGATCAGCTCCAGGGAGCCATAATGATTTTGATGAAATCTCCTTAACCTTTTTAAACACTTTAAAATAGATCTTTTTATCAGAACATAATGCTTTGACTTTTTTTTAAAGTTACTTTATGTTTATGTATCATGCAGAATGTAACTTGAATGTGAAAATTAATGCTTTCATTTCACTGATAATAAATGTTTCAATTAACATAAAGTACTTTGAAAAAAAGAAAACCCAAACTTGCATACTCATTTTTGGAATGACCAGATTTTAAACTTTCAGAATTCACTGTCTTCTATTTCCACACTGCTTCCCATGTATAGTAAACTATGTTTGTGGAAATGTACCAGATATAGTGATAGACTGACTGAAACAGAAGATAATTTCATAGAAAGTAATTTATATTTGTATATACCTGTATGCAGGAACAGAATCTGTTTTATGGCAGCATGATGCTGTTACCTGTATTCAGCCCAGGTTTTCTCAGCATTTTTCCTATCTAGACATTGGCCTTCAGTAAAAAACTTTGAACTCCTGCTAAGATGTTTGTTATCATGAAGTATAGATAATAAAAAGGAGAGGAACAGGCTGTCATAGCTGTTCTAGAATATCTCTTTTAAAAAGATGTTTTACATGCAGGGTAGTCGAACCTTTGAAGTTGAAGTATTCACAGCATTAATGCATAACTTCCCAACCATCTTTTTTTCAATTTTTACAAGGACAAGCTTAGTTTAAAAATATGCAGTTACTTGCTTGGATTTAAATGTTCAACTGTAATGTCCCTATTAAGTTCAAATGGGGAAAGAAGTGATCATTTGAGATTCAAGTGGAGCTTCTTAATCAAGTGCTGGAAGTGGGATGCTGTTCTCCTAACACTGTCTTTTAGCCTTCTAAAAGCTAAATGTCTATGAGCCTTCCAGTTGCTCTCTGCCAGTCCTGAGGGGAGAAATGCATTTAATAATGGAAACCCTTCTCCAGAGGTGTTTGCTTGCTCTTTAAATGTCTTGGACTTTAAGGGTGCAGAAAACTTCCCACCTGAACACTGAGCTGCTTTCCTAATATGCTTTGTATGCTCCATTTTGGGGCGCTCAGAGGAAATTCCAAGTATCATATTTTTCTAAAAGTGGAAATCTCTTTGCTTTCTGCCTTCCATTCTGTGGTGTCAGTTTGGGTATGTTACAATAGCTCAGCTAAGCATTTATGTAAGCATCTCTTGGTGAGGGATGCTCTCTGGAGTTTCAAATCTTTTGCAATTCATTTTGTTCTTTTATTCTGGCTTTTTCAGGAAATAGGAAATGCTTCCTGGTGTGATTTAGGGTGCCCATCAGAAATATTGGCACTGTTGACCTTAAATGTAAGGTGGAAAGAGTACTGAGTGTATACAAGTGAAATTATGCAATGTAAACCTGTAGAAAACAACTTTAATGCTTCTGGGTGAACTTTTCAAAAATAACTTAGGAGTGGCATTCTCAAGAGTAATTTTGGGCTCTTTGGTATAACTCTTCACAAATCTTTCAGACTCCTGAATCACTTCACAGGTAAAAGGTTTCTTGTCATCCTTATTAACAGTCAATAGCTCCATGATGATTTTTTTTTCCCTCTCTCTCTTTTCCTCAGCTCCCTTTTTTAGAATCTGGATACTTTTTTTATCACAATGGTCTTGCTAAAGCCAGGAGAAGACGCAGCCTTCAACACAAGCTTCGTCTGGAAAAGGACTCCAGGGTAAGTGTTTCATGTTTTCATGGGTTTTTTTGGCACAGGCCATTTGATCAGGATGATGATCAAATCTGTGGCCATGATTATGGGGTTTTCCCCCCACCATGGTTGTTTCAAGCTTGTTGGCTGCTGTATGCACACACTTCCCAAACAGCCTCAGCTTTTATTTGTATTTCACTGCTAGAAGCAGCCATACATTCTCTGAGATGTCTTCTCTCTCCAGTAACACTCAGTGGTGCTGTAGTCTCCAGAACATCTCTGTGCTCTCTGTAATGTGGGGAGAAGCCATCTGAGGTACATCTCCTGGCTGTCCCCTCCATGAATCCTGCTACCCATGGCTTTTCCAGCCCTGAATACCTTGTGGTATGAACAGCAGCACTTTCTCAGCAATCACCACTTTCCCTTCTTCTCAGGGAATTAGTATAAACACCAGTTACAAGAGGAGTGCAAGCTGTCAAACTTCAGTAGTTCTTTTATAGGCTCTTGATTGCAGTCCACAAATGGTGTGCTCAGTTTTCAGAAGCATAAACCTCTCAGGAGAAAAAGGCCCCTTTTGTGGAAGGCTAGTAGCTGGCACTGACAAATTCTTTTTCCTTATATGCAGAATTTTTGCACCAGTTTAATACTGGCCTGAAGTTGGACCAGGTAGCACAAAAAGTGTATTTACTGCCCAAAGAAAGTCTGAGGACTGATGTCATGACTGCAAATAGATTATTTTTTAATCTTTCAGTAAGATTTAAATTCACTGCACTGTGAAGAGGGGAGAAACAATTTTATTCCAGACGGAGTGTGATTGCCAGATTTGTGTTATTGGAACACCCATGACAATGAAACACTTCAGTAGGAAGAAGAGGAAAATAGGTTAAATAAGATCATAATTGTTGTTGTGACACACAGCAAGCAAGGGCTGATGAATTCCCAGCTTAATTTTCTTCTGCAGAAATTACAAGTGATTCCAGGCCCAGGTTGAGCTAGGATGCCCATGGCTGGTCACTTCTGTGGTTGACAGCCATGTGAGGGAACCACACAGGTTCCAGGTGCTGCCTGCCCCATTACTCAGGTCCTGAGATGCTGAGAGCTGGGTGCTCTAGGGTACCTCTCCCTGGTCCCCTTCTCTAAAGAGAAACCAGATACAGGTGAGGGGTTACAAGGCAGAGACATGTCCATCCTGCCTTGAACAGAAATTCTCAGGCTTCCATTGTTCTGTTTACTAAGCAGGGATCAGAGAGTAAATCTCTGGGGAAATCTACTAATCTGAACCACCCAATCTTGTAAAGTCATTTATGAGAAAATGCATGAGAAAATTTAAAAGATAAAAGCACACAATTAAGTCAGAACATTGAAAAGTAGTGGCTGGGTGCAGTCACTGTGCAGAGTCATCCCATATGCTCTTTGGAAATAAATATTTCTGTAAGTCTTTGAGAATTTTATAAATACCTGTGATATTTGTATGAAACCGCTTACTCTCACTGCAGACTTATATTACATATCTGAGCACTCCTGGACTAATTCCAGACTGGCTCTTGCATTGATACCTCTAGACTAAGTGTCTGTAGTGCTAAGAGCAGCTTAAGTGAATCTACCTTCTTGTTCAGAGATGTTCCCTTTTGCAGTCATCTGATATTTGCAGTTTCTATACTCCCAGCTGGCTTCTGTCACATGCAGTGAAATCTCATTTTTCCTGATAATCTCCACCTCATCCTGGTACTGCATACCAATGGCTCCCTCCTTTGATTTCAAGGAATAAAGCCATGTTTAAGTGACTGAGAATATCTCCCACACAAGGAAAAGGATGACCCTGGGTGAATTCTGACTTCGTGGCTTGCACTGGGAAAAATGGAAGGGGGATAAAGCAATGTTTCATTTCCACATGAAACATGACATTTTCTCATCTAGCCTGTCCTGTTGAATAGTCCTTGAGCTCTTATGATACCATATAGGTCAGTTGCTTCATGTAATACAGTTTGAGAGCAATTAAAATCATTAGTTGTATCTCTCTTCTTCTTTTCTATGTGAAGTTTCTTTTCTATGTGAAGCCATAAAAATTCCTGTCAAATTTGTGTATAAATGGAAACATGAATTGTGTTGACAGTACTTAATATCAAGCTCTAAAAGTAATTTCTAAATGTAATGGCAGCTTTCTAGACCATTTACAATCAATTTTACTTAGCAACAAATGTCAGCACTGTCATGGTTAATATGTTAATGTGGGAAGCCAAGAATAAAATGTTCCTGTTTTCAGGCTAGCCAGGAAGAAAAACCTTCCATCACAGGGCTATAAAAATCTCTCAGAAACCGTTATGGTAAATACTGTTGCAAAAAGTTGCTTGGCCCTACCCAAATGTGAGAAAGTGGGCTGCACTTATTCTGTGTACTTTTCCACTTTTAAGGAGGTTACAATGCCTAGCTAATTTTAATTACTAGCTGAAAAACAGCACAGATGTTCACTCAATTAATTAATGTTTTTTAATCAAGTAAGTCCCGTGAGGATCCATGTCAGTTTTTCAGGAGTCTAAGACAGATGACACAGCACTATGCAAACAGGTTGCTGCATGTCTTTTAAAGTGCTCAGACATGCCTTGTTGTGTAAAATTGACTGTATGTTTGAACCAAAATAATTTGGAGCTATGCAAAAACATCACAGCAGTGATGTGATAAACATCACTGCAGTCAAGGGGGTGGGAACGGAATGCTATTAAATTCCAAGCAATCCAGCAAGAACTAAGCTTTGTTTTGAAGAACAATCTCAAATACAATGGTTTTAACATTATTTAATATATTTATATTGCTGAAGGCTGAAGCAGTCCTGGCAGTGGATGAAGGCACATGTAGTATTGTCACATAGTGTGCTGTCCTATTGAACTGCTCAAGAAAAACGTGCAAGTGCATGAGGCACCATGGTCTTTGCTGTCAGTACTGTCTTGTCAGGGATCCTTGCTGTCAAGGTGGTAAATTCCACAGTGAACTGAACTACTTCAAATGGAGACTGTTTTGTTATTTAAATTACGTTATCTGAAGTAGGAGTACCTTCCAGGAGAGGTTTGCTTTGACTCTTTTGCATCAGTTGCAAATTTCTGTGATTTCCAGGTGCGCTTCTATTTTGTTTTTTAGCTTATGTACCTTTGGTGCCAAATGAATTGTGGGGAGGGGAGGGATTCCCTTTACCATTTTCACATCTTGAAGCTGGAATTCTTAATGAGCTGAGACAGAGCAGCAACATCTCCAGCGTTCTCCTTGTGAAATTGCATTTTCTTGTGCCTTTGTATGTTTATTGCTTTAGCAGAAATGTCTCAGACCAAAAGGTCAGTCATTAGGCTTTTTTGGTCTTGGAAGAATTTATTTAAGGGGCTGCTGTACTTTGCCCTGGAGCTGCAGACAGGAAAGTAACCCTTGCCATGACCCATGGACACCGACAGCTGGGAGGAGCTAGAGTAGTATGGGAGCAGGCATCAGTGTAAATGTGAAGAGAGAATAAGTGGGACAGGCTGGAACAAAGGTCCAGAGTCAGCGAGTGAGAAGGTTGAGTGATCTGGGAAAGAAGGAGCCCAGGAGCTGAGTGGGACATGGAGGAGCATGTGTTGGCTGGAGAGACTGGAGACAAAACATTGACATCAAATATGCAGCTGCCTAAGTGCATGTCACAGTCTTAGAGTGAGAGGACCTTTAGAGAGTCTTCCCTGTGAGCAAGGGGAAATGCAGCTTCTGTAAGATCAAACTTTTAATATTGAGGGCCCGTGGTGTGTTTAATCAGTGTGATTGCCCTGGAAAAGTGAATCAGAAATATGGAGATACTTCATATTGCCTTGTTTGTTAGTACAGTAGAGGCAGGATGGGAAATGGAGTCCTCTGGAGACCACAGCTAAAAGAAAACAAAACCATGGGATTTGCTTCTGTAGTGGGCTGATGCTGGCTGGAATCCAGGTGCCTGCCAATTCACTCTCTCACTCCTCTCCAGAGCTGGACAGGGGAGAGAAAACATAGTGGAGGGTTCATGTGTTCAGAACTAGGAGAGATCACTCATCAAACATCATGGGCAAAGCTGGCTGTAATTAGAGGTAGGAATTGGATTTATTTTACTGACAAAATCAGAGCAGGATTATGAAAAGGAAAATGAACCCTTAACAACACCTTCCCTCCTTCCCAGCTCTACCTCCTACTCCAGCAGTGCAGGGAGACAGGGAATGGGGTTATGGTCAGTTCATCAGCTGGGAGTTCTTCCATTGCTCAGGGAGAGGAGCTGTTGCCCCGTGCTGCTGTGGGGATGCCACAGGAGACAGTTCTCCCAAACTTGCAGTGTGAGTCCATCTCATGAGCAGCAGCTCCCTGCCAAGTGCTGCAGTGTGAGTCCATCCCACGGGCAGCAGTCCTTCCAAAACCACTCTGCAGAGTGGGTCACTCTTCCATGGGGTGCAGTCCTTCAAGGACAGGCTGCTGCAGCCTGGGCTCCTCTCTGCATGGGCCTCCCACAGGGTCACAGCCTCCTCTCAGGCATCCCCAGCTCCCCCACGGGCTGCAGGTGGATCTCTGCATCCCCTGGATCCCCATGGGCTGCAGGGCACAGCTGCCTCAGCATGGGCTGCACCACGGGCTGCAGAGGAATCCCAGCTCCTGTGCCTGGAGCACCTCCTGCCCCTCCTTCTCCACTGCCCTTGCTGCCTGCAAAGCTGCTCCTCTCACATATTCTCACCCTACTCTGGCCACAATTACAACAGTGCAATAACTTTTTTTTCTTTCTTCTAAAAGGTGTTATCACAGAGGTGTCATCACCATTTCTAATTGGCCCAGCCTTGCCCAGCAGCACATCCATCTTTGGAGCTGCCAGGGATTGACTCTGCCAGACATAATGGAAGCTTCTGGCAGCTTCTCATAGAAGCCACCCCTGGTAGCCCCTTGCCTACCAAAACCAGGCTATTCAGACCCAGTAGAGTTTCACTGTTATTTTCAAAGCTGACTTACCTTCTGGTCTCCTGTATTACAAATACAGCTGTGGCCTCAGCTGTATTATTCTGCAAACAGTTTGAAAAGTGGCCCCATAAATAAATAAAAGGAAAGAAAAAATGCATGGTCATTTTGTTGCCTTTCTGACCAACACTTCTGTATTTTTTGCTGGTGGTGGATATTTTCTTTAGTAAATAGTCTTCCACTGGAGGAGAAGGTTTGGAGCATTGTTCTCTTGAAGATTATTTTGGTTTTTTGCAAGTTTTAGATAAAACCATTTTCCTCCCACACAGTCTCTCTTGTCAGACAGCTGCCAAGATTAATCCTGCTCAGGAAAGAAGCTATAATATACAGAGGAGAGCTAAGTCCCATTACTGACATTTCTATGCTAGTGGATCTGTGTTGTTATTGGGAGAATAAATATGTATGTGTGGAGGGAGGAAAGGTTAAATGAAAATCTTCCACTGAAAGCAAGTTTGGCACTTAGATGATGACTTCTGTGGAAAGAAACATTCCACTGATGGCAGTTATATTTCAGAAAGGGATTAGAAAGGGAGACTTGGCTGTGCTGATCCAGGAGTCTGAGGAGGGTGGATGCAGAGCTTCTTCCAGGAGCAGTTAACCCGGTGCCCATGGGTAACAGTACTCCCAAACTGCTTGTCTCCTGGGCCAAGGAGAAGAAGGGGGCTGTAATTGCAAAGAATCTGTGCTTTTAATTGAGTTAATCAAGCTCTTTCATCTCCTTCCTCACCTGAGACCTCCCTTAATGTGACTGGCTTATTTATGGTTGGGCCCTTGCAACTTGTGAAGGCAGCAGTGCCCTCTGCTACCCCAAGCAAGGGCTGTCCAGTGCAGGCAGAGCTTAGTATTTCATCCATGGTTCATCTTTAACAGGGAAAAAGAGGGATGGATGGCAGCTTGGGAAGAAGCAGCACAGCAGCCTTTAGCAATGGCAGCTTTAGCAATGTAAGTCAATCTCCAGGGCCTTTTCTGCAGCATTCATGACAGGTTTGAGCTGGGTTAAAGGTGGAGCCTTTTGTCTTACTCTCTCAGGTGTCAGCACAGATCTTCCCCTTTGCAAAAATAAAATTTTCCTGATAAGATCAGGAAACCCCAGTTTTCCTCAGTTCTGCCTAATTCTCCAGCAGGTGTGGAGTGCAGTGATCTGTGGATGCAAGAGCCAGGAGCCATTGGAGCTTTCCTTTGTTCAGGCCTTTGTATTTGCTGTGGAGGTGTAACTTGTTTCTCCAGCCTTCTGTTACTGGAGACAAATGCTATTCTGTCCCTGGAGCAAAGCAATAAGAGCAATTCACAACTGGCGATTTTTGGCATTTTTCATCCTGCTCCATGCCCCTCATCTTCATTTCTCAGATTCCTGCCCAGAGCTAGTGATTCCCTGGGAAGTTTCTGATAAAAGCTTGGAAGGTATCCCAAGATGCTTCCTCCATCTGAGAAGAAAGCTGGTTTGCTCCTGAAAGCAAAGGGGCAGCAGGAGGAGAAAGGGTCATCACTTGACCAATTTTCCCTGTTGTAATCCTGCTGTTGACGCTGTGGGTAGAGGGAAAAAACTGCACTGTTCTTGCACAGTTCACTGCAGCAGTAATCCCAGATTCATACAAAATGTTCAGCTTCTGTGGAGCTAAACATTATATAAATGAATGCAATTCCCAAGGCTTGCCATCCCCTCTCAGATCTTAGATGGAGGCTTCAGGTTCAGTTCTCTGCCGTGTGCGTAACGACAGGGATGGGAGAATGGCAGGACAAAAAGCTCTTCATGTTTTTGTCTCTTTTATGTAAATACATGCTGCAGATGGTTGAGGTTGACAGACTTCCCAGTAAAATCTATTTAGCATTTTGCTGTAATATCTGTTGTCATGGTGCTGGCATTCTGGTAGGATTATGTTCAGGAGAAGTTTGGAGCTGCCATAATTTTATGAGCCTACAGGGCAGCATTTTACCTGCATTGGTGTTACCTTTTTGATATGAAATGGAATGTTAGGTAGTAAAAGCTCTGCTTAAGTATCCATAATAAATACTGAACAACTAAGGAAAACTCTTGAGAGGAAATGTCTTCTTTCCAATGGTGAAAAAATTCCCAAACCACCCTCAAACCTACACACTACTCATCGAAGCTGCACTGCTAACATGTACTGAAGAAATTTTTGTCTCAGTCATCCTGATGAAATGAAACATGTTGTGCAGAAAACAGGCAGTGACTTCCATGAATGGATCCTGGGTCATCATTTCTGGGTTAAGTGGTTTTACACTTTATCCAGTGTGTTCGAGGAAGGGTTTCCAGGAGTCTGTACCCATTCACAGAGGGAGACCTCTTCTGGTACTGTTACCTTTTTCAGGTTGATCCCATCTTGAACTGTATTTATTTTGCTTTCCCACACAGCTCAGGGCTGTTTTTGAAGATTTTATGTTTCTAATTCATAATGAAGCCAGCTGGCTAGCATTTAAGAAAAAAAGACAATTATTTTGAGGGAACTTTAGTCGTCTGTATGTCATCTGGTAATTGATCCTCTGTGTGTCTTATTGCTGAGAAAATTTAATGCTTAAATGGGCATTTTTCTTTTATGATAATTGGACCCTTTGCAGATGTTGGTGGGTGGTTATTGAAATATAAAGGTTTATGAGTGTTATTATCTGAGAACGCGAGAAGAAAGAAACAGCAGAGATTACAGCACAGTGTTTTAAAAAAAAAGATTGGATACCAGAGTCAGTTTCTGGGAAGGTAGAATTCAACTTGCACTTCAGACATGGAAAGAGAAAGGGTCATACAGGCAGCAGGGCAGAGATAAGTAATTGCAGGAAATATGCTGCCCATGTTGTATGTCCTGTGTCATTCCAAACAAGAAATCATCAGGGCTGCAAAAAGGAGATTTAAGTGTCTGTTAAGTGAGGAAAAAGGTTTTCCCACTACTCTGCCCTTCTTGCACTGCTTATATATGTAAGGGGGTACTCCTCTGCCTCCAGAATGCATGGGATCAACTAGTTTTTAGGTCATGAAATGATTTCTGTGATAATGTCAAAAGAAATGTATCAGAAATTCAGTGAGGTATCAAGTTTGGTTTGTGGCTGTACTATATCCATAGCATGACTGTTGTCACTGCAGACAGTGATTGCTGAATTCCCTGTGATTGCCTGTTGAAAACTGAATCTGAGGGGCTTCTATTTTTTGTGTCCCTGACCTTCGTAGACTCTGTCCCTGCCCAGTGAGGGTTGCTGGATGTACCTGCTCATGGAGAACCCAGTCCAGCTATGTTTTGTGTCATTGACCAGTGGAGGTTCCAGCTGTAAAGCACCTAGCTGCTCTTTAATTCAGATACCACAATTTTTATATGATCAGTTTCAGTTGTTAGAAAAAGGACTCTCTGATAAAAAAAAAAAAGAGGCCTAGAGTTATTCAGATACTTAAGCTGTCATTTAGATTGGCATGGAAGTCCACTGAAGTGTGAGGGTGTTGAGCATGTGCTGAAGAATTTCACGGTTTCTAAGTTTAAATTCCTCAGATTTAGTGTGGCATCACTGGCTTGTCTTTGGACTGCATATGTATTTATTGTATTTTTGATGTGCAGTACAATTCTAAAGTAAAATATCACAACACCATTGAGTATGGAATATTAAACATTTCAAACATTTTGCTACTTGAGAAAATTGTGTGCAGCACAATGTAAAAGCTAATCTTAACTGATCTATTATTTCTATTTGTAACTAGAAAGATGGAGAAAAAACCCAGTTGAACAATATCAACATTAAAGAATGCTGGAAGTCTTTTATGTCGATGTTATATGAAAAAGTACCATTAGCTGCACACAATAAAATAACAGACTATCAAAATGGCATTAAACTCAAGCATGGAGTGTCTTTTATGAAAATAATTTATAACTGAGATTACAGGGTAAGCTAGAAGTGTTTCTATTAGAAAAAAATATAAATGAATGTACTGTAGGGTAATAGACTGATGGGCAAAGGCAGCACTGTGCAGATTAATGTAGAATTTTCCAAAATTAAAAGCAGTGGTGTACTGTAGTCCTGGTGTCACCAGGATCTGGGGAGTCTGCATGCTTGGTGGTTTTAAGACAAGGTTAGACAATGACCATGGCTGAGTCAGATGTGGCTGATTTCTGTCTGTGGCTCTGGGATGGTTCAGGTGACCCCTTGAAGCTGCTTCACATCATGTATTGCATGGTTTTCATATTATTGAACATGATACTTGGGGTGAGGCAACAGAATGAGCTTTATTTCTCAAAACCACTTGTAACCATGAAGAAGTTCAGTACTTGTACAAAAACCTGTTGTGATAGCTGGCCACATTCAGCCTCTGTTCTGCTGCATGTAAATTGCTGAATTTGCATTAGTTAAGTTTCTGTTTTATTGTTGATGTCTTTTCTCCTGACTGCAGTGTCACTCCCCTGTTTCCCTCTTGTTTCCTACCTGATGCAGACAGTCTCTGTTTCGTAAAGCAGGCCTTGCTTTTGTTATTTGTGCAATTTCCAGCCTTGGATGTTCAGAGAAGTCTGTTAAATATTACAAGTGGTGAGACTATATGGTTTAGGGTTTTTTTAGTAAGATGTAGAGAAGAATGAACAGAACAAGCTAGTGGCTTTGCATTAACATGGAACCCACTGTGATGCAGAATTTTGCTTTGGTTTAGGACAAGTTTGGTTTGGTTTTGAAAGAGGAATGCAGTGCTTTGATATGCTAAGCTAACTGAAGGTTGTGATATCTCAACATCCACTGGATCCAGGAATCCATAGTGTAATGTTGGTGCTTGATGAGTGCAAAATCTGTGGGGCTTCAGAAATGACCAAGTCACTAACATTAGAGCTGTGAGAGAATTCAAACTGCCATGTGCAACTCTGTCTTCAAGGCTGGCTTCACTTCAATTTAGGAAGTGTGTGTATATAGCTATACTTTATTTTCTCCTGTGCAAGTAAATTGTGTCCAGAGAAGTCTTCCTCAGGAAAAATGCAGCAAACAGTTTGGGAGTCTGTTTTCTTTTGGGCAAATCTCTAATATGGAGGCTGGAAAACTTTCAAAAGATTTTAAATATATTGTTCAACATAAAACGTGGGAAGATTATAGAATTAGTAAAATATTGTATCTGGTAGTATATGGTACCCAGACTGTGAGATGGTAGGTCTAGAATGAAGCAACATAAATTTGTAAGTTTATTTCTATTCTTTCTTGATGTGAGAAAATCAGCTGTTAAAACAGTTGATGAGGTTTCTTGTGTGTACAGCTATTGACCAGAACCATTTAATGTATATGACATTGGCAGTAAATAAAAGGTGTTGCAACAGAGGATGTACAGTTAAATCAACAACAACATAAGACTGGAGTATTTTTTGGTGTAGTTTTCTGGGGTACCTAAACTTGGTGTACTGGGGCTTGTGTACTTTAAAAACCCCACCCCCTTTCCCTTCAGAGACTTAAGTTAGAAGAATCTTTTTAATGGCATATGCTACTGCATCACACAATAAATGCATTATGTAGTGCATCCACTCATGGCATTTAACCTGCTTCACTGTTTCTATGCATGATGTGCTCCATGAATACAAAAAGGGGTTTTACAAAGGTCACTGAAAGTTGATTGCAGTATTTGGAGATACAATGGAAATAAATGAAAGGTTTAGGTCTAAATTATTTCTGAGTAGTTTGCTGCAGTAGTTAATTGATGTTGCATTGGAATATGGCTTTTTCAGCCTCTAATGGCTCAAAATAGCCAACAGTAATTAAAATGCTAATATGTATGTCATGGGTTGGTGAAGTTGAATAAATGCTTCTTGGCCTTGGGAACTTCCATACTGAGGGAGAGAACAGTTGAATAAATGCTTCTTGGGCTTGGGAACTTCCATACTGAGGGAGAGAACAGTTGAATAAATGCTTCTTGGGCTTGGGAACTTCCATACTGAGGGAGAGAACAGACCTGGGTAGAACAAAACACCACTGAAAGACTTAGAAATATTAAACATCTCTATAGTACATATTTTCCTTAATTATTTGTATAGTATCAATTCCATACCATTATAAATAGACCCTGTTAAATATTACAATTTTGCTTATAAGGAGTGATATCTGAATTTTCTGTGAAAATACAGCTTTATGTTTTGCATTGCAATGTTTTACATTGCATGTACATGCAATTATCTACTCTCTAAGTGCTGAAAAGTAATACACTCTTATTATGGGTACAGATTTAATATGTCATCAGTGTAAATCACCTGTCTTCATCTTTATCTTACTTGATTCTGAGCATTATACTTCCATATGGAGGAATACATGGTGAGGGATCCATGAGCTTTGCAGACATACAATCTTCACAGAAGAACCAGAGTTGCCAGATCTAATTATTATTATGCTCCTGGTCTCACAGCAGTGTCACTGAGCTGATTACTGCCAGGCTCTAGGTTATGTAACACTGCAGTGTTACGGTCAGCATTAATACCTGATTCTCTTCTTCCCTACCAGCTCCTCACGTTCCTGTTCCTTTTCTTTGGAGGAGCTATGGATACATTCAATGTGTCCGCATCGAGAACCTGAAAAATAAAATAAACCACTGGGGTGAGGAGGTGCCCTGTGTTTTGTCTTGGAGTCTGAGGCTGAGGAATTGATTACATTTCTTCCCATCTAACTTGGCTTTGTCATCCAGCAAATATGATAAACTCAGTGCTGAGCCCATCATCTGTGGCTGTTGCTTTCCCTGGCGCTCAGCCAGCCTTGCCCTGCAGAGCTTTTGGATTGCTTTTGTCCTCCCTGTGGTTCCACCAAAGTCAGAGCTATTATGTCTGGAGGCATTTTCTCCCAGCAAAACAAGGAGTTTGAGGAGCTGCTGGCTGTAGCTGCTTCATGCTTTGGAAAAACCGCAGTGTAGTCAGTAACTGCACAGTGACTTAAAAATGAGATACCTTCTATAAACCTTGCAAGTACCATTTTAGATGCTCTTTTTTCCCAACTCAAAACAAGCTTTAACTTGTGTTGTAAAACCTTCACTTACCTCCTGGACTGCTCCCTTGGACCAAGAAGTATCATTGGCAGAATCTGGACAAAAATGCTGGATATGTTAGGCCAGGATATACTGGCCTAAGATACATATATATATATATGTATATATACAATATAATTGTGCAGTGCTTGCTCTATTATCACTTCTCAGTTGTGGTGCTCTCCTAGGAAAATCTTCATTGGAATATGGTCTACTTTTTTAGGAACATGAGCTTTTCTTGGAAAAATACCCTTGATTGCCACTGGTCTGTTTATTTTCTGAAAAGAGGAAGTGAAATACCCATGTTAAACTTATTTCCCTGTTTCCAGCTCTATTTTTGTATCTTGTAATTCTCAAGGATCCTTCCCCAAGTTATACAGAGCATGTTATAAGAAAAACTTAAGAAAATTTTTCCATTGGACAGTCTATACTGCTGTCTAATTAACTAACTACAATCTAATTAATTAACTATAATTACTGTTTTCCCAAAGAAAAACTATCTTTAAGACTTCAACTGATATTGTCGATAGTCACAAGGAAGTAGAATCTACATTTTCATATTTGAAATACTTCATCAGGGAAAAAATGTAACACCAAATTACTTTATTTAGCAAAAAAAAGTTGCATTTTGTTTCCGAGTTTCTGGTTGGAACCTTCTAGATCTTGTTTCATGGTAATTTTTTACTGTTTCTTCAGTTTCTTTATTCTTTCCAAATGAACCTCCTAACCCCAGACTTCTATTGGTCTGACTCCAGTTTCTAGAATGTGAAAAGTGTGTCTCATGCATGTTGAAGACAACCTCTACAAGAAGCATCTGCTGATCAGCCAGGACTCCTCCAGCCAGCCTTCTCCTGGGTAGCTCACTGGTTATATCACTGGTCTTCTTGATTGGTTCTAGATGGCTAAGAACAAACTTACAGGCACCAGTGCCTCTCTGAGGGACTAGAGCTTCTCACAAACACATCCGGGGGAGCTCAGCTCTGCCTTTTCTAAATACATCCTAGGAGGCTGAGATTTCATTCAGTCAGAGCAGACTTAACATCTTCTGGAACCCATTTTGAGGAGATGATGCAAGCTGAATGATGCAGTCCCTCAAAGAAAAAAGCACTTTACTCATAGTCTGTAATTCACTGCAAACTGAAAAATCCCAACACTTAACTTGAGAAGATGAGATACAACTAGTGGTTTAGATCCTGGAAGCTGGCTGGTGAAAAACCTGGAATAGGGGATATAAATGATTGGACTTGGGTAGTTATCCCTAAGGAAGAAAACTTTGTATGGAGTGAGCAACTTGCCATAGGGAGAAACATTGCTTTTGGTTTTATTTCAGAGTTGCCATATGCTGTGTCAGTGGAATTTGGATTTTAATGATAAAGTGTTTTCACTTTCAGGTGCCAGCAGGGCTTGGAAGAAAGTTTAAATGTATGAAAGAAATGCAACTTCCAGTTTAAGATGGAAAGATATGAAAAAGAACATTGCTTTTAGGTTTTTGAGTTGATATAAGGTCCATTGGTGTTCTGTCACTCACTGTGGAATATTGAACATTTTTGCATAGAGAGAGGATGTATTTCTTTAAGGACAGCTGTTTACATGAAAATATTGTTTGTCAGAAAAATCAGCTCAGCATGCTTTTCTTATTAACACTGCACTTGAGAAGTGTGTGCAAGGTGAATTACCTACTTGACTTGCAAACAATGAATAATTCAGTGGTAGCCAGAAAGTCAAATGAATCTTCCCAAATATTTTCTATCTGCCTACAAAATAGACAAAAGTGGGAAAAGGGCTGCTTTGGTGATTTAATACTTGCAGCTCTCTCACTGAAATGATCTGTCCATCTGAAATAATTTGTGCTCTTTTATAGTATTTAATAAAATAATCTTTAAGTACAGGTTTCAAAGCACATTTCAAATATGATTTATGTGCATTTCACAAATGCTAGAAATAAATGTGGGAGGAAGAGAACCTTAAATTTTCCAAAAGGTCATACAACAAAGCAGAGCAAAGGTAGGAGTAGATCTGAAATGCCCAATCTACTGTCTGGAAGAAAAAAAAAATAAAAAAGAGAAATTGGATTACAGCCATTTTTAGTCTTTACAACACCTGGGCAATAAGAAAACTGAGATGAGAACAGTGGGAGAAAAATGAAACCCAAGAGATTAGAGCAGATCCTCTGAAGCCCAGAGTACATAGACAAAGGACAGTAACCTTAAACTGTAATTAGCTGTCTGGTGTTTCCACATGCATGATCTGGAGGTGCAGAAGAAATTGCTGTGCTGGAGGCTATCTAAGCATAAAATAACAACACAACTGTATGGAGTCATTTGTCCCTAGATATATTCCACTGCTAGTGGTCTTGCCTCTGTTCTTGTCCTTGCTTTCTCATGTCTCATTCCAGCTTTTCCCAGGCATTTCTTTATCCTGGGTAAAAACAGCAGCAGATGGAGAAAACCTCTCTAGTGTTAACAGAGATTTGAGGGAGCAGACTTCATGCTCAGGAGACTTTAACCTAAGTAGCATTTTTTAATTTACTATTTTCATTCTTTGCTATCTAGTGAACAACTTGCTTTTTGCACAAGTTATTTGACTGAATGTGTTTTAGTTCATATATCGAAAATAACGGTGCAATTTCCCAGAAGATTCCCGTAAGTTTACCAGAAGGTAAAATCCAGCAGCCCCTTGCCTTTGTATTTTCAGGTGAAAAGCAGTAGAAATTTGGGGAGCTTTATGTCTTTTTGTTACCTTAGACCTGCATTAGACTATACTCCTGACCCCAAAGTTGTAATGATTGGCTGGGGAAGGGATGGTTTGTCAGATAGATGTATCAGTGATTTCTTAGCAATTAGAGTTGCGTAGGTGTTGCAGGTTTTTATTATAATATTTGCTTACGAAAATTGGAGGTCTCCTGGATCTCAGCATGGAGAAAGCTGTCATTTATCTCCTTGCAGTCTTCCTGCCCCAACTACCAGGAGCATTATCAGGACCAGGAATCTTCTTAGGTCTGATCCCACACTGCAGCACTGCGTCCAAGCCCAGGTTCTGTTGTCTGTGAGTGCATTACACTCTGATGGATATGGAAAATGAAATGATAAATAGTTTTTGTCCCCCTTGTGAAGTGATTTGAAACCTCTTTTAATATGTTTTGCTTGATTAAAACAGCAGCTGCCTGCCCAGCCTGACTAGGGGAGCTAATGATTTTGGTGAAAGACATGATGAATAATTTGCTTGAGATTTATGTGGGTTTTTTTGCCAAGTCCTGAGTTAAATTGAGAGGACACATATGAGGGGGTAATAGGAAAGAACTTTTCAGTTCTGCCTTTATTTTTTTTTCTTGTAAAGGTTGACAACAGATAAGGTGTTTTTTTATTTCCAGCCCTATTTTATATGAGGACCTCAGATAAGACTTCTGAGCAATAAAGTAGCTTTCAAGGACTGTGTGTGTCCATGAGATCTCAAGAAAAAAAAACCAATAAATAACCATCTGTTTCCTTCATTCTTGGCCAAGTCATGACCTCAGTTACACACTCATGTGAGGTATGAGCTTATGCTTTCAGCCTCTCCAAATGTTGCCTGCTTTGGGAATTAGTATAAAGGAAGAAAAATTGCCCTGGACAGTTTTCATCACCTGTCAGGACCTGTGAAGTTGGAGTTCAACCGGAGAGAGGCTTTGAGCAGTGTTTTTCCTTAGAGGGATGGTGTTAAAAACAAGAGATACATGTTTCTCCGGTTTGCAGCAATGAAAATCTAAAGTAATCTCACTGAAATTAATGCAGTATATTTACCCTTGGACAAGAGGACGTGGAACCTGGGTCTTCTCACTTCTGGAAAACTGAATCTTTGCCAAGAAGCTAATACCAAATGTGCACTGTTGTTCCACTGTAGAGGATCACCTGATAATTTTTTGCTGTGGTGTTCCTGATTTTAAGTATTCCTGCCTTCTCCATCCTGACTGCTCCTCTGACACCATTCTCACTTTTTTTTTTTTGACAGTGACAGCTGGTGTTGGGATAGGGAATTTGATTGCATTTTAAAAAGTTCTAAGTTAGAACATTACCCAGATCTCATTTGCAATTCAGTCCATGGTGAGATGGGGTGAGATGAAATGAGAGACTGACAATAATAACTGGGTTTGACCTTCCCTGAAAGGAAAGTGAGGAATGATGAGGGGCCCTTCCCAGAAAAGATGAAGAAAATTTTAAATCCTTTTCATGGACCCCAGAGGTTTTGTCTGGTGTTTTGGTTTTTTTTTGTTTGTTTGTTTTTTGTTCAGGTTTCCCTGTTTTCCAGAACACTATTCTTATTATGAGACCCACAGTCTCATAAAATGATATTTTTAGCCAAGATTTTGGCAGTTTCATCCCTTATATAATTCTGCTGTATCACTGGCACTGCTTTGTTGTTTATTGCTTTTCCTTGGCAATGTTTGTTTGCAGGTGCATCTCACCTTGCCCTTAATGGAAAGGCCCAGAACAAAGGATGTCATCTCTGATGTCCTTGCACTGGTGATGACTTGCCATGTCTCTGATCCTGTCATTTAGCACTTGGTGTTTTATACTTCTTCAGGCCCAAGACACGTAGGACTTTATATCCTGGTGCCAGTCTAGGCATCTCTTCAAATTGCCATGAAGTGAATCCTTCTGCTGTAGTAGTTTATTTTCCCAAATCTCCCTTTTGATGCTCTGGGGAGATACTTCTTGAATGCTTGCCATAACAGAAATTAATTCTGGCTTTTTGGAAATACAAAGAGCCCCTAAATGGGTGTGCAGCAGGCACTGTTAGTATTAATCAGAGATTCATCACTTCTCATATGAAGGAAATACATTTTTGTGAGAGAAGCTTTTCTGTTAAATTTTTAGTCTGTGGAAACCATAACATAAATTCGGTCTCAAAAATCTGGGCACAGAGAAATTTCCATAGAATTTGCATGCACATTTTTGATTGCCTGCAGTGGGAATCCTGAGCAAATTATTTTCTTCCGTGATCTGCTAAACATTTGTCTCACTGGAAAAAAAACTAGGAAGAGGAAGAAGCATACAATGAAGACAGCAGTTTACAGGAATCTGTGGAAATCTTTGGTGGTAGACTAAAGCCTAAATATGCTTTTGCTTTTCTCAGTCCTTTGAGGTATGGGCTCCTTTCAATGGGCATGAATAGAGAAGTCCCTATTAATATTAATCCAAGTTATGTATGTGCACTGGGAGCAAAATATACCCCAAAGTCTAATTATTTTATGCTAATAACTGAACTGAAAAGATGCTTCCTTATTCCTGGCCAAAAAAAGCAACAATGTTTCAAAGAATTTTCAGCAGGATGATCATTTTATCACTTCATTTAAACCAGCCTCTGCTCTGACCCAGTGGGAAGTAGGAGAAATTCTAGTACCAAAATCCCTGCTGGTGCACATGCAACTGCAATTAATAATGAGTTTTGTATTCTTCAGGAGCCATCTTTCATTGCTTTAGGCAATGGATAAATAGAGGGGCTTGTGAAAATTCCAAATGACTTGGATGACCTGGTCTCTTGAAATCAAGGCAGAAACTCCTTTGCCTCTAAGAGTTTTGAAAAAAATTTAATTATGCAGATGTGCTTTAGAGAGAGGCTTGGCCAACAGTGTGTGGGACAGGCTGCTGGAAAACGTGGGCAAGGATGTAAAAAGCCTCTTGGCTAAAGTGGGTGTTGAGAAAACCCATGAAGAATACTCAGACCACACTTCTGTGCCTTAGTATCAAAGAATGGTGTGAGTGATGAGGGAACTTTAAAGATCATCTAGTTCCAACTCCCTTGCCAGGCAGGGACACCTTCCAGAAGTTTGCTCAAAACCCCATCCAACCTGACTTTGAACACTTCCAGGGCTGGGGATGCCTTGTACTGCCCTGTCTCTGTGTGGTCACTGAGGAGAGTTTCCTCTGGGATAAACTCTGAGCATATCAGGCTCAATACCTGTCTCAATTTCGCAGGTTTTTCCTTCTCTGTGGGCTCTGTGTTACTTGGGCCAGCTCTGTGTGTCTCTGCCTGCATTGTTGGTCTCACCACTGCACTGTGCTAACTCTCCTGCCTACACTTTCATAGGGAACGTGATCCCTTTGCCAAATCACTCATCATCTGGTGCCTCTCTTGTCAAGAAAAGCACTGTAGGCTTTTGCTGGGGGGATTTGGGTTCAATACACCACTCAAGCTCAGGAGTTTAGGTGCAGAACAGGGCTGTTCTGCCAACTGATGGCAGCCAGATTCTGGGATGAGGTGGGAAAAGTGCTCTGGTGTGGATATCCCTGCCTTGGTGCTGGGCACCAGCAAGCTCTGCAACTGCACTCTGCAGGCTCCAAGGCTGGAACTGAAAGAGAACATTTGACAATTAAAAGGCAAGATTCTGATGTACATATCTTGACAAGGGTCAAGCACAATCTTCTGAAAGTATCAAAACAAAAATTAGTTTGGATAAAAACCAGAACAGTATGACTCTGGCTATTTCTTTCCTTTTTGTAAGCCAATCTCTTACTTGCCATTTTTTCCTACCTTTATTCTCATTACAGAAATTGTTCTCTAGAAATGATTCTGTTTTGATGTTTTCTGTGTGGCAGATGGCCTGTCCCTGGCAGTATACTCTACTAACCCAGTACTGTACAGCAGTGATACATAAACCTCTGCTGATTTAATTAATAAGGTTTGTGATGGGAACCCATAAACCTCTGAATCCAGGCACTGAAGAAGTGCAATTGCAACCTGCACAGCTTAATCAATATAAATCATCAGTAGCTTCCTACTGGGCTGGAAAAGGCATGGATGGGAGCAAGCTCCCATGTCTTTTCTGTCTGGTGTATTATGGTAATAAAGTATCTGTGAACTACTGCTTTGCTTTTGGTTGCATGAGCAGATATGTGAATGTCAGCAGCAGCATAATTGCAGTTTTCCCTCTGTCAAAAGACTGACTGGCTTCTGTTTTGTGTCTGGCTTCTAGTTTTGCAATTTCCTCAGAGAAGACACTGTGCAGCCCATGTGTCCACTGGACAGCACTTCAGGAAAATCAGTGGCTTACAATTATTTATCTCATTTCCACTGCAATAACAACAGAGCTCTGAAAGTGTTAGAGATGGTCAAGAAAGGCTCACTAATATATCACTATCACTCACATCGTTGATGTTTAAGTGTTGCAGGTTTGAAATACTAGAATAAGCTAAGGCTTCTTTGGCAATTGTTGCTGTATCACTCCGGGCAGGCAGCTTTGTAAAATTAGCCTTTGTTCTTTATTAAAGCTATGTGGACCTTCTGCAGCTGTCATTGCCGCCTAGCTGGGAGGTGTTGACAGCAGTGGGCTGTAATCCCTCCTAGCAACCTGTGCAGGGAGGACCAGAGTCAGAGCAGGGAGTGCAGGAGCTGCTGGAGGAGGGGTACGTGGCTGCCTGTGGTGTCCTTCTGTCTGTGCAGAGGTGCTCCCTTTCATGGTAGCCAAAACACCTCTTCTCAGCTTCAAACTGTATCAGTTACTCACAGAGCATGAGAAGCAGGGAAAGGAAAAACTGTATTGAGCAATGATAGTGCAGAAGAGGTTACAAAAGAGAAGGATTCCATTCTGCAGGGCAGTCTGAGGGTTGCAGCCAGGAAAACACAATCAAAAGGCTTTTGGTGGACTTTCTGAAACCAATTTTGAGAAAGCCTGGATTCTGCATGGTGGAGCCAACCTTTACTTCACTGTCACTTCCTGACACTAAGTTTGAGGACCCACAGATATTTTTAAATAATTGTTTTAATTCAGACTTTCTTAAATTAATTTTCATCAGATTGATTTTCAGCTTAGTTCATGTACTACATGTAGGACAGCATCACTGACACTAGTCTCCTTGCCTTCCCTCCCAGGGCTGTGATACCATTTTTATTCTGGAAAACTGCTCTTCAGCTGAGATTCTGGCAACAATTCTGTGTGGAAATATTTCACTACCTCTGACTCCAGTGGGGCCAACTGCTCGGGAGGAGCAGAGGAAGCTGAAGCAAACTTTTACCCTAAGCTCCACGGCACAAGAGAAGTCCCCTAGAGATCCTGCCATGGTTACCTTGACTGAGTGCTGTCATTTGGTTTGGGGGTCAGCTGTATAAGAATATCTGGGTTTTCGACTCAGGAGCAGTTTAGAAATGGAGTACAGGTGAAGAGCAAAAGAAATGACATAAAGGACAGGGCAACAGGCAGCTCTTCAGGGAGTGGGACATCAGGGCAGATTTCCTGTAACATGGAAACAAGGGTAATCTGTGCCAGTAATTCTGTGAGAGAAAATGCATATTAGAATTTTCCAAGCAGATGGTTCGAGGTGAATGATAAGCTATTTAGATGAAATCTGAGTGGGAAGGAAGCTGTGGAGAATGAAGTGGAAGTATGATGAGTTATAGCAAAGGTCAGAATCTGGCTTTTAAGTGCAGAATCACTTTGGAGACCAGGGAGTGTATTTTCAGCATGTGCTGCAGACTCAGTTTAAGATTTCTTCCTGCTGACTCAGTTTCCCTAAACCTTATCTCAGTGGGTGTGTTCTAATCTGTCCACATGGAATACACTGAAACTTAATGTCTATAAAGCAAATTTGCATATTTACAAACAAAATACATAAAGTTAGAGGTGAAGCTGCTTCAAGTGGTGCTTTATGACTCCAAATATGTTTGGGCATTAGAACAAGTATTCACACATTTACAAGTCTCTTCTGTGTTACGGTGAGTCAAGGGGACTTTTCAACAAGACTAACTTTACCTTTCAGTTGAGTCTTCCCATACAAACCAAATTCAGCAGACTTTTCTCCAAGTAGTATTTTCTCACAGTCACCACATATCTGAAGCCTTGCTTTATGCAATAAATTAGCTTAAAATCAACAGAGTTAGAGAAATCTTTAGCCTGTGAGCACTCCTGTTCTCTTGGGGTGTATCAGATATTCATTGCTCATGTGGAAGCAGCTACTGTACTAATAGAAGGATGTTATATACAGGTGGATTGTGTAGTACATATCTCCTTATAGGACCACTCATAGAGTTGTGGAGTAGGAGGGAAATCCATTGCTATATGACTGCCCAGGGATATAAGAAATAGTCCAAAGTTACAACTGATGACAGAAAGAATAATTAAATAAAAAGATTTGGCATCATATGAGCATCTCTTCTTTGTATTGCACAGACACAGCCAAAAGGTTTGCAATCTTAAATGTGATCTGGGCCTGATTCCTTATTTAAACTAAAACCCTTTTTATACCACAGAGAGGGTACAAATATAACTTAGATCTACTCTGGTTATCACCTCAAAGACTGATGGTGTTCTTTGTAAAAAGTAAAAATCACTCCACAAAAAGGCTTTTGCTGTTGAAGAAGAAGAAGAAGGTAGGCTTGGTTTTTTTTTCCAAGCTTAATGTTTTAAGAAAGTCATATCTGCAGTGCTTGGCAAAGGAATGTAAGATAAAATTTCTGAAATTAGTTTTCCTGATTTTGTAGCTAGGTAGGATCTGCAGTTGATAATGACCTATATACACAAGGCCCAATTTTCTTTTCTGTCACCAGGCATGCTGTTTACACCCACACTGAGGGGTGCTTATTCTGATTGATTTGGAAAGGCTGATCATTTCTTTGACCCATGTAACTGGTGAGACAGCAAAGTGCAAAATTTACCCATAAGCTGCTGATGGTGTGTCCCTGTGGTTTGCAGTGTCTGAATATCTACTGGAAAGACCAATGTATAGTTATAGACCAACTCCAGGGAATTTCTTTCTTACAGAGATCTTTGATTTTGTAACTGAAGTGACTGTCCTGCTATCTTGCAAGAAGACACTGAATAAAATATAATTTACTTTGTATTTTTGGTATTATGTAGAATAAGAAGCGGCAGTTTTTCTTGCCTTTGGAAACTTAAGATTTCAGAAATGCCCTTGTTCTCATGCCGGCTTGTCTAAGCAGTGGAAAAAAACTTGGAAACAGATTTCTGAGAATAGGCAGCACCTGTGATAATATAGATCCTGATATGCCCCTCCTGCCAAACTGAAGAGAAAGTAGAGATGTGAACTAGTTTGCTTGTTCTTGAGGCAGTGCACAGAATATAAAGATATGCAGGACTTGTTCCTCTGTCTCAGTGTTTCCCCTTAATAAATTCTATCCTGAGGCAAAAAAAATTCTTTCAAAGAGGGCATGATCTCATGAAAAATTCTGTTTTACCAAATTGGCATTTTCCATTGTAGACTATCCATACTCAGCATTGATTTTACATTGCAGCTTGACCAGCTCACTTGCATTTCAAAGTAGAAGCTAGAGGAGCTATTGATTGCTTAGCTGAGCAGGTTGAATATGATCTGCAGTCTCCTCTTACACATTGATTCCTTGTCTCTTTACTCTCTGCTTCCTGAATGTCACTGAACTGTGAGAGGCCTGCTAAATGGACAAAAATATTGATTTCCTTTCCCCTTCTTTCATTTTCAAAAGCTCCTTATTTACCAAGAGCTGAACTAATATCAGGAAAACAAAAGGTCACAAAAAAAGGCAGAAGGGTAGTAGTTTTTGTGTATTTTTTTTAAAAAGTATGAACTTGGTTGAAACTGGAGTCCTTTAAAGTTGTTTTTTCATCAAGAAAGGTTATTTGCCTGTGTGAAACCTTTGAACTCAGGCTGCTCACTGCATATTTTACTATTGTCTGATTGATGACAAACTTCTGGGGTGGTTTCCTAAATGGCTGTACCTCTAGTGCTGTGATTTCCTGTGATTTTTTGCTGAGAAGTTAATGAGCAGTGCCAGCTATGCCAGGTTTTAATGTGGAATGCAATCAGTAAGTCTTTTCTTAGAGTGTATTGCACAATGTTCTGTTCCTGTTTTGGTCACCCACAAGTGTGGCACATTAGAATACCAAGTTTAGAGGGATGGAGAAAAAGTTGGAGCCAAGTGAAAAATGAGATGTGCCAAGAGGGATCATTGGGGACAGCACAAGCGTCCAGAGATTTTAGTATCTGCTGATGATCTCTGTAAGCTTAGACATATTTGTGTATGGGCAGGCAAATGGGGCTACAGAAAGGGTAAAACTAGAACTGGCCCAGAACATCCAAGTGTAATAATAAAAAAACCCAGCAGGTCCTTGATGTCCAGTGACATCAAGTGTTCCCCCTTAATAAATTCTGTCCTGAGGCAAAAAAAACTCCCAACTTTCAAAGAGGGCATGATCTCATGAAAATTTCAGTTTTACCAAATTTTTTCAACTAGTAACAAAACAAAACAAAATAAAACAAAAAGCAAGGCAGGGGAATGGCTAAAAACAACCAAAAATATCTGTTTTACAGGGAACATTACTTTTCCTACAAATCAAAGCAGTTCTCATGCTGTCTGTGTTTGTCATTATGAAAATAACCATTTAGAAATACATAAACCAAGAGTGATACAAGTATTTTATGGAAAGAGATGCATTTTTCCTTTAAGGAAATCTTTGAAATTGAAAAAAAATTAACTTCATCTGTCCTTTGCTTAGAAGTAGTGGGGAAAGTTGTGTTGATAAACTTCTAAGTTTGTAAGCATTTGTGCACTAACGCTGGATTTATGCTGTAACAGCTGATACATCTCTGCTATAGGGTAAGTCCCTGTACAAAACACTCCCCAGGGATTAATGGATACAGCTAGAAGAGACACTTGGAGAAGTTGTTATGAATAATCCTCCACAAACACCTATGTTTAGCAACAGGGTCTTGGAGAGATCCATGAGAGCCTTTGAAAGTCATTAGTTTGCTTAAGAGGAGCAGTTCCCATTTTATTAGCAAGAATTGGATGGTCAGTGACACTCACTGAATCCCCCGATATCTCTGTTTGTGCTTTCTGGGCCACAAAACAAGCTCAGAAAGTTTGAAATCAAGCAGATGGATCCAAGTCTGTCACAACAAAAGGCATCAATTTTCCACATTGCTGAGTGTAATGGGTTGACCCTGGTCAGATGCCAAGCACCTGCCAAATCCACTCTCTCTCACTCCTCTCCAGAGCTGGACAGGGGAGAGAAAACATAGTGGAGGGTTCATGTGTTCAGAACTAGGAGAGATCACTCATCAAACATCATGGGCAAAGCTGGCTGTAATTAGAGGTAGGAATTGGATTTATTTTACTGACAAAATCAGAGCAGGATTATGAAAAGGAAAATGAACCCTTAAAAACACCTTCCCCCCACCCCTCCTTCCTTCCCAGCTCTACCTCCTACTCCAGCAGTGCAGGGAGACAGGGAATGGGGTGATGGTCAGTTCATCAGCTGGGGGTTCTTCCATTGCTCAGGGAGAGGAGCTGTTGCCCCATGCTGCTGTGGGGATGCCACAGGAGACAGTTCTCCCAAACTTGCAGTGTGAGTCCATCTCATGAGCAGCAGCTCCCTGCCAAGTGCTGCAGTGTGAGTCCATCCCACGGGCAGCAGTCCTTCCAAAACCACTCTGCAGAGTGGGTCACTCTTCCATGGGGTGCAGTCCTTCAAGGACAGGCTGCTGCAGCCTGGGCTCCTCTCTGCATGGGCCTCCCACAGGGTCACAGCCTCCTCTCAGGCATCCCCAGCTCCCCCACGGGCTGCAGGTGGATCTCTGCATCCCCTGGATCCCCATGGGCTGCAGGGCACAGCTGCCTCAGCATGGGCTGCACCACGGGCTGCAGAGGAATCCCAGCTCCTGTGCCTGGAGCACCTCCTGCCCCTCCTTCTCCACTGCCCTTGCTGCCTGCAAAGCTGCTCCTCTCACATATTCTCACCCTACTCTGGCCACAATTACAACAGTGCAATAACTTTTTTTTCTTTCTTCTAAAAGGTGTTATCACAGAGGTGTCATCACCATTTCTAATTGGCCCAGCCTTGCCCAGCAGCACATCCATCTTTGGAGCTGCCAGGGATTGACTCTGCCAGACATAATGGAAGCTTCTGGCAGCTTCTCATAGAAGCCACCCCTGTAGCCCCTTGCCTACCAAAACCAGGCTGGTCAAACCAAATACTTTGTCTGAATGGTGTTTAGCAGCCTCTCCACCCCTGGTTATTGCTTCAGTTATAGAAGTGAGCCGTTGCCATCACCATTTAAAAGTTTTGCTTGGTTCATCTGACTTGTTGCAGTTCAAGAAGACCTGTACTTGTTTTTTTGCTGGAGAGGAGCATCAATGTTATTCCTTTTATTTTTTGGAGAGTCACACAAAACTTAGTTACTTTGTGCCTTTAACAAAATGTAGAACGTGAGATGGGTAGTCCTCTCTGACATATTTCTCTTACATATACACCACTCATGATACACAAATGGAGTGGATAGTAAAATTAAATATCTTTGTCTAAGTAAACTTAGAAATCAGGGGTGAAAAATATGCTCTCACTAACTCTGTATTGGCTTTAGCAGCAGAGGGAGGCCATTTATGGATAATACCCCTAAAAGCTCTTGTAGGTATATGCTGTCCCATTCTCATAACTTTCTAAAGGGTTTGCCACCAAAACTGTGGGAAAAACAAAAACCCTCCAACAACATTTTTAATGTTAGAGAATCAAGGCATTTATTATCTGGCCAGGTTGCACTACAGAAATCACCTCACGCACACATAGCCCAGTGTGCAGAGAGAATCATTCCATAACATGTGACATTTACTAGATTTTTCTGATCTTTTATGAGTCAAAACTCATAGAAACAAATTTGATCAGTTCTCATTGGTCTCAAGTTTTGCAGTTCTTAGTATTTGGTTTCCTATTGGATCTGGATTTCTTTGCTTCTGATGTTAATTACATCTTCATTCCTTAATTTTCTTATCAATATTTTCCTGAGGAGATCCAGAGGCAGAGTCTGGGGTAGATGTTCTTAGATGGACCTTGGTCTTTTGGGCTGTTACAAGTCTGTTGAGATGTTAAGTTCATCAGACCTCACCTAGAGAGGAACAATGCCCCAGAAAGAAACTTAAAATTCATTTTCTCCAGGCAAAGGCAAACAAAATCCCTTGACCAAAGTTATACAAAATTTTTTAAACTGGTATGTTTTCCAACAGGTTGGGTGTGCAGATCACTGGCTCAGTTCAACTTTTTCCTTTTGTTGCCACCATGTTTCTTTGGATATGAGGAATTAATGCTGCCAGCAGTCAGTCCAGCTGTCCACCCTCTGAAGGTGGTTTATTTGGTGATGCATTTGTGCATCTGGACATCCTGTTCCAAACCACCTTCAAGGGATGTTGATCTTCAGTACAGTTTATAGGGCCTGAGTCCAGCCTGACTTCTTCAAAAATACGTGCTATCAGTTTCCGCCTCTTACTTCACCTTCAGGAAGAGACATGTATTGATCCTGAGGCTTTAGAGGAAAAAGAACCATTACTTCCCCTGATTGATCAACTCACTGCTATGTGTTTATTGTTTGTTTGTTTAAAATACCCAAACATGCCTATTTGATGTCATCAGTTGGGACTGTCTTCTTCCTCTGGAATTTGATTCAAATTCTCCTGTTTTGAAGTACTTGGTATTTGAGGTTCAAGTTGCAGGTTCTGTTCCACTTTTGATAATAGTGTAATTAATTCCACTAGTATAATTCCACTAGTATAATTTAGTGAATCTGTCATTTATACTCAGCATAACAGTTAAATAACTGCAGGATCTCGTCAGTGCAATTAACCCTGTTCCTTTAAAATGAGGAGCTGATTGTCTTGGCATTCGTGGGAGCAGAGAGCACAGTAGAGTGCTGCAGTTCCTGGCCCTTCCAGAGCAGTACTGCAGTCAATTGATTATTTTGTTAATTGGTTTTGCATCCAGTATCCTGCTGGTTTATTATCATCCAAGTGACTGTATGCACCTTGCATAAGTACAAGTGTAGTAAAAATCAATACTTGAAACCTTTTTTTCCATGTAAAGAAAGCTGTCCCTGGGCTACCTTTGTTACATGACCTTCATTCTGCTTGCAACACGGCTAGTAACTTTTTCATAATTTAGTCCTGTGCTAATAAAAGTAGATGCTCAGGTTCTGATCTGTACTTGAACTTGTATCCTAATGAAAAAGGAATAAATTATTTAAGAATAAAATAAACAAAAGGCTGTTATTGTAGATAAACAAGCCTAATTCCGAGATGGTAAAATCCATGGTAGTTTTGTAAGAAAACCTTGTTGTTTCACTAGGTTCTAATACATACTATACTTCACAGGCTTGAATCATTTTGTGACTGTTATCAAAAGCCTGAGTCCTATGAATTCTGCTTTTTCTGCTTCAGTTAGAGAAACCAGGATTTTAAAGCTGCTATGAGGTTGCATTTTGTGTGGGATTGAGGGCTGAGTTCCAGGTCTGAATGTCACACAAGCAGATGGGATTATGGATGTTATGAGATGGGAATGTTTTCCAGTACTTTTCTACTGTTGGACATGCAGACATGTTCTCTCTTGCATGTGTTTTTGAAACCTTGAGGTGGTGCTTAATGCCTTTTTATTGCTGATGTCTGGGGGAGGCCTACTCTTCTTTCAGAAGGGACCCATGAAATAGAAGCAGAATCAGATGCACAGTCCCTCTCCTAATCTTGAGTAGATATGAAAACAGAAATTTCCTTCTTGGAAAAAAAAGCGTTTTTCTAATACAGGTACCCAGTTGAGAAGAGGACAAGGATTTTGCTGAGTCAGCTGTGTGCAGCCCTAAATGGGCAGCTTTCCACCTAGATCACTGGATTTGCATTATCATTTTCCAAGTTTGTTCTCTAGGGATCTTTTTTTACTGGAGTATATGGATGTTACCTCTTCTTGGGCTTGTTGCTTTCTAAACACGTCTTTGTGAGGAGAAAGGCAAGTTCTTACCTTGTGATGGTTAAGATCACGCTACAGGGCAATTGACTGAGGCAATTTGTAGTTCATGGAAAAAGCTACCAAGACCTTCTCCAAAAATTTCAACTGTTTTTGTGACAAAAATGCCTCATCTTTTCCAGATTCAATTGTATGACTTAACTGTCTCTTGCAAATATGAGGAACCCCCGTTTGTTTCTGTGGTGAAAAAGAGGTCCCAGAATTTGTGAGACTGTTCTGTCTGTGGATGGTGACATCCTGTATGCCCTTTCTCCAAGTGAAACATTCAGAAAACAGCTTACAGAGTGGTTTCAGTTCATGGAAGATTATGCCTCTTTGAGGGGTGTATTTCCTTGTCTCGGGAAATTATAATGTTATACAAAAAACATGTTGTATTGTGAAGATGGAACAAATCAGACAAACGAGATGATACTGAAGAGGGAAAACAGCCTGTGCTATTTCTGCAAATTGCTTCCCCTCTTCCTCTATGCTGTCTTAAAAGACAAGCCAGCATTGCTTTTTAATTAGTAGAAGTCCTTTTGTACTTAATCCTAATTCAGTGCCTTAATGCAGGCAGGTCCTGCAGAGCCAGCAAGCTTATGTGGGAGCACAAACGCCTGAAATCTTTTTTTCTGGCGTCCCTCTGCATGTGGCTTGTCTTCTGTTCCTAATTATGTTCTGTGGTGACAGCTTGGGGTTTGCAGTGGCAAGCAGAGAGGCAGGGGTGAGGCTGGGGAGAGGGGAGGCAGAGTGACAGGTGATTGCTCTGTCTCCATGGCATCACTGAGCTTTATCTTAGAGCTGTCAAACACTGTGCTTATACCTTTCTTCACTGTGTACAGCGACCTGGTGCCACAAATTACACCTTGTCTGGGTCCTGCTTAGTCACTGTCCTCTTACCAGGCTGTTTCATATGAGGTTTTTTCTTTACTTTCAGTCCGTTCCACTTTTAATGAACCTGCACAAGTATTGGGAGCACACATGGAAATGGAAGCACCAATTCAGTATTTTACCATTCGGTTCTTTTAGTTAAGGAGTTAAAATTCATACAGGTATATTGTTAGAAACCTTTGACACTGCTTTTCCAGGTCATGCTGTGCCTCATCCTGCTCACTGTGAATTGGTATAAGGTTTTTGGGGTTATAATGGAACAATATAGCTGTGAGGAAAACGGCTTTTAGCCCCTGTCAGTTAGATCCCAGTTTCATCTCTGTCTTAGACACCTCATTGAGCACTGTGTTTTATGCTCATGCTTTAATTAAATGAGACAGAAAGATGCCTCCAAGAATGATTCAACTGTCCTAAGATCTGATTGAACCTTTGGATGAATTTCTCCTCTGTTGATTTTGACTGACACTATAAAGTTGCTATGACATAGCAGTGTAACTCATATGTATGAATGTTTAATCTGAAATGCCAATGTCACACATATAGAAGTGGTTCTCTGCGTTATTAGATTTATTTAATAACCATGGATTATTTACAATTGTTTTTCAGACCTAAGTAAATGTTAGGGGGTCTTACTGCCTTCTTGCTGCACTTAAACATGTACTTAATGGTTTTAAGCATTGCTCTTTGATGAAGAAGGCTAGATTTTTTCTTTCTTTTTTTTCCCCTTTTTTTTTCAATTAAATATTGGTACTCTTAATGCTCTCCTGTTTCCAGGTGTTAGGCTGAAGAGTACAAAATGAGTATGCCTAAGTTGACAGCACCTTTTGCAAGGTCTGTGAATATGTTAGTACATGTTACAACTCCAGTTACAGTTGCTGAGTGGTCTCCTTTGAAATGCTTTTTTACTTGGGTACAAATAAGGTGATTATGGTCTAAGATTTGAAGGTCCTGCCTCCAAAGATATTTGCATGCTTAACTTTTCTTATATTCTACAGTGCTTCCTTAAACGCCTTGTGGATTTGCATAAAGAGAAGGATTTTTAAAAAACTGTGACAACTTGTGTTTTATAACCTGTATTTTCATATCCTATATTCAGCCAGTGTGGTCATTTTAGTAGCTTTTTTATCATGTAGTTTTTCTTGCCAGTATATTTATTTATCACTTATTTATTGCAAGGATAATCTGTGAAAGTAGATCACTTTCCAAGACATTTTTGAGAGCCTCAGAAGTACAATGAAAGCTCACAACACTGGATTTTTTTCTCCCGGAAAATTTCTTTGGCAGTGTCCCTTCCTGCTGTAAAAAGGGGAGTTCTGGGGATTCTTTATGATAGATTTGAAGGATGTTGAGACACTTGAGTGCATTCAGAAGAGCACAACAAGGCTGGTGAGGGGCTTGGAACACAAACCCTGTGAAGAACAACTGAGGGAGCTGGGGTTGTTCAGCCCGGAGAAAAGGATAGGAGTCACCTCCTATCCTCATCACTCTCTGTAACTCCCTGAAAGGTGGCTGTGGTCAGGTGAGGTCGGTCTCTTTCTCCAGGCAGCAGCTGACAGAACAGGAGGACACAGTCTCAAGCTGTGCCAAGGGAAATATGGCTTGGATATTAGGAAAAAGTTTTTTACAGAAGGAATAATAAAGTCCTGGAATGGGCAGCCCAGGGAGGTGGTGGAGTCACCCTTCCTGAATGTATTTAAAAAACAGACTGGATGTGGCCCTTGGTGTCATGGTCTAGTTGTAATGTTAGGGCATGGGTTGGACTCAATGATCTTGGAGGTCTCTTCCAATACAGTCATTCTGTTGAATTCTGCTGGTGAATTTGTTGGGCGAAAATAATGCACAAATGCAGTGATACTGTATCTGAGAACTGTTTATTGATAAAGAAGGGTAAGTGCTCCTACCAGAGGGATATAGGAAAGGAGAGAGGTGGGGGGAAAGAGAGACAGAGAAAGAAACAGGAAACAGGAAGAGCATTGCTGCAAGAACCCCAGGCGCTCTGCCAGCATCAGCTTGGCAGATGGAGCGTGAGCTCCAAGCCCCATAGGAATCCTGTGCCTCATGTATAACGTGGGGCATAAATAATCACATTGGTCCCTCTCAGGCAGGAAAGCTTATCTAATGATCTAATAATGCCCTGGAGAAAAACCTGAAAAACTAAAATTGTGGTTGAGATCTGCTTTGCCATTTTGTCAAATGTCTTCAGCTTGAAGCTCTGACGTATTTGGAATTAGTTATATTAGTTCTATTTTGGTGGCAACGAAAAATAAAAATATGAAATATGGCAAGAAGATTCATGATAATAATGATTCCTGGAGAGGGGCTCACTCTTAATGCTGATTGTTTGGTGTCTAAAACATGTTCAAGCTGAGCTTTTCTCCAGTTAGGACACTCTGGGGGAGTCTCCTCTCCTCACAGCTGTTGCAGTAGTCCTGGAGCTTTCTACCTCTTCGTAAATTCTGACTGGAATCCCTGATTTAAAAGTTGCAAATAAATGACACAAACACAACTAGTGTGTTTTCATAACCCTTATCTCTCATGAAAACAAGTTGAAAAAAAGCTTTTTATGTGTGTCAAGAATGCTGAGCTAAAGATGTAAAAATTAACTCTTCCAGGTGAGGAAAGCAGTGCAGCAGGAGGGCTTCATCAGGAGGAAGCGAGGATATAGAGACATCAATGACATTGACATCAACATGAATGATCCTTTATTTACAAAGCAGTGGTACCTGGTAAGTTTTGAGAGAAAATCACAGTAATCATATCTAAATAACTGTCATTCAAGCCATTCTGTGTGGTTGTAGTGTTCTCCAACAGTTCCAAATGCTTGGCTTGGGAATGGATCTTTCCAAATGCAGGACTTGGGAATGGATCCAAGGCTCTGTTGTGTTGGTTTTAATTGTACCCCTTTTATAATGGGAAGATCCAGCACATTTCAAGAGATAAATTTCATTTCAGTCAATGGAAAGATCCTTAGAAGGCTTGAAAGAGAACTGTATTGGTGTCCTGTGGGCGTTGCTGGTGTGCTGATGTGACCCTTAGAACTGCATATGAATCATGTCTTTGAGCTGTTGCCAGGTAAAAATATTGCTATGGAATTATAACAAAAGATTATAATGTATTTGCTAGCAAAAGTTAAAGCTTTTCTTTTCTGATGGAAATTTGAATATAATTTCTTTTGTCAAAAACAGAACAGCTTAAAAGTGATGAATTTTGGCTTAAGTTAATGTCAAAGGAGATTCATATTTTGCTAAATTGTTTCAGTTTTCCTGCGTCATATTTTTATAGAGGGAAGTCTTTAGTCATAAAAGAAAAGTTATGTTTGTACTTTGAAGTGAAATTATTTTTTTTATTTAAAAAGTTGATAAAGTAATTCTGGTCAGTTTTATTATTGCAACATATTTATGATTAAATACTCAGTAAATGCAGTACTGCCTCGTTAACTTAAGAAGGGTATTTTTCCATAAGAGTAATGTTTCTTCCTCTTAATCCATTCCTTATATTTCATGAATCCATCCAATATGACTGCAGGTTTTTTTTCCTGAGGCAAGAGTTTTCAAATGAATTGGGGGCACATTAGCATGGATGGGATTTTATCCTTACTGAGTCGATAAACTAAAGTGAGGATTAATTCACTTACCTTCTGGTAGTCAATCAAAATGTTGCAGTGGTAAAAATAAAAAAAATTAGGAAGCTATACAGTAGATCCCTGCTTTCAAGAAGAAAGTATTTCCAGCTCATAAAAAAGTCCTCTGTATAATCAGTTGTTCTAACTTTTTTCCTGGATTGACCCACTGGCTGACATGTTAAGTAGAAAAGTCCTTCTTTGGGGTCCAAAAGATTCAGTGTTTAATCAAATCCTTTAAACCATAAAAAATTGAACTTGAATTTTGCCAGCATTGGGTTTTTTCAGACTTTTTTTTTTTTTACAGCTGCATTATTGCAGTAGATATAATTATGCACAGATGTGTACTCCAAAAACATATGGAATATATTTTCTGTACCAAAGATACATGCAGAGACATAAAGGAAAAACCAGTGGCTGTGGAAATATGTCAGTCAAGTAAAAAAAAACTTTTTTTTTTTTTTTACTGATGTATTAGATTAACACTGGTCAAGCAGATGGGACTCCTGGACTTGACCTTAATGTAGCTGAAGCATGGGAGCTGGGATACACAGGGAAGGGAGTAACCATAGGAATTATGGATGATGGTAAGTGAAGACTGAGTGCTAATTTAATACTTTTAAATAGACTTTTTTCATGTAATTGAAGTTTAAAAAAAAGGATTAAAAAGTAATAATTGATTGCTTGTATTGGTGAGACTACCAGCCTCCATAAATACTTTGAGATGTTCAGGGAAAATATACAAAGATACTGAAGAATGGATAGCCAAGCGTTAGTGGTAGTTTGCAATTTTCACTCAGATGTCTTCCAGGGCACACTGTAATGGCCATTAAACCGAAGGAAAACTCCCCTTGACTTCTGTAGGATGAAATTGCTGAAAAAATGTTTAAGAAAATTTTTTTTGGATTACATTATTTTCAAAGTCACCCTTGATAGCTGAAATAATTAAACACTTTCATGCTGAATGTCATTGAAGATCTGCATATTAGACATATTGCTGGTTTCAGACTAAGCTCAGAGAAGATGAAGATAAAAGGTAAATTAAAGTTACAGCTTCTCTACTTAGGGGTCCTTGCTGAAGTACAGGAATTCCATGCAGTATCTCAACACTCTTCTTTGGAATAAATTTTGAATATTTTCCTTTAATGGAGCTGAATAATATTAAATATAAATAAAACATCTCTATCCACATATGTTTTCCAGGGTCAATTGGGATCTGCCCTCACTTATTTCTGTTCCTCACCTGCTTACTCCTATGGCAGGGTTTTTGTGGAAGTAAGAAAGTGAACTCAGACATCTAGATATTATGAAGAAATTCTTTACTATGAGGGTGGTGAGGTACTGTAACAGGTTGCCAAGGGAGGTTGTGGCAGTGTTCAAGGCCAGGTTGGATAAAGCCTTGAGGAACCTGATTTATGTATTGATGGAAGATCAGTCTCATATGAGAGATGATCTCTTGTGTCACAATTTCAGTGATCTCACAGGGGCAGGACTTGGCTTTCAGATTAGCAAGGCATGACAGTGATGGGAATGATGGCAAACTACTTGAGTTTTGCATCAGTAAAACTGATGGTCCATCAGATACAGCTTCTAGAGAAGGAAGTAATTTGCCTTATAATTTGTTTCCAGTAACTCTAAAAAAGATGGCCTGAATATCAGGATTCTTCATAGAGATTTTTGCTGTCCATCTACCATTTGGATCAGTAACAAGGGTCTCCTACAAAATGACAAGGAGACTACAAAATGAGAAAAATTATTTCCATCAGAATAACTGTGATAATGTGGCATTCTCCTTGCAAATAAAATAGAGCATGTAATGAGGAGGTGGTTGGAAAAATAGGAAGGAGTGGTGATGATGAAAATGTACCATGAGATGGCCATTTCTTTTCATGTTTTAACTGGCTATATAATAGGTCATCTTATCCCAGCTGAGTGTAGCTCTGCTGCCTCAGTTACACCATCCACTGGGATTTGTACATGCAGAAAGATGCCATGCAATAAAATGAGTATATTACACACCACTGCTCTGTTAGAATCTTTAGCAAGCTACCAAAATGTGAAGCCTATACACAGATATTTGCTAAAATGGTTTAATCCAATATTAAAAGTTCTCTTTCATGCAAATAATCTGAAATGTTTGCCTTAGTGACCACCCCAAGTCTACTCTAGGTAATTTTCTACTTAGTTTACAGTGGTTAAAAACACTCAGTTTTCTGTCCTGTACAGATCCAGTGCTTACCAATTTTCTTAGTTTTGATATGCTTTGAGATGACAAAACTCATATGAAGATAAATTGTGATTGTAACTAATCCTTATAATGAAATATGATCTAGTCTACAAAACATTGTCATTTCACTTACTTTTTCAAATGGCATCTGGATTTTGACATAAATAATTGAAAAGTCCACATTTAAAAACTGAAATCTCACTTCAATCAATTGCATTACTTGCCATTATTATTTTCCTCTGGTTGTAAAGGAATCTTGTTCTTTGATCATTAGAAAAGTCTTTTTTGAAACTCTTAACCTTTGTTTTCTGTTCTGTCATTGTCTTATTGCAGGAATCGATTATCTGCATCCAGATCTTGCATCAAACTATGTAAGTTTATGCTGACCTTTTCTGTAAGATTGTGGATTTTATTATTATTATAGTCCCTCTGCTACAGAATTTTAAATAGGGAGTAGAACAGCAGTACAGCTGGACTCCTGATCTTAGTGATCATACATTTGGAATAAGCAGACTGAAAATTGGACTGCCTGTTCAAGGAATGGAAACATGACAAGGCTCTTGGTGGAGGAATGACAGTCCTATGTCACATTAAATGAGCTGCAGCTTGCAATATTGGATTTAGGACAGAAATGAGTAACCTGTGAATTGGCTCTAAGTCCTGCTGTTAAGATGCAGAATGCCCCTATCACTTGGAGGGCCATGGAGCTATGGGCTGTGGCAAGTCATATATTAGCCTTTGAAACCTCCAGGAAGAGTTTAATTCCTTTATAACAGGTGTTTTGATCCAGTGCTTCAAAGCACATGCAGGGCAGATTGTGTATTCTCGGCACATGCTATGCAAATTGATTGTTCCTCAAATCTACCTCAGGATTCAAACCTTTGGATTAGAGCATTTCTGCTTTTCTTAACCCTTTGTCTCCCTCCAGCCCTCCATTGCACTAGCACTCCTATCTCCAGGTGCCTTTAGGTCCCTTCCTGAGGGAAGCCCAGGCTGCTTCAGCTGAGCAGTGTGGTTTGGTTTGCAATTGCAATTAAATGAAGAGAGGAACAAGGTGAGCTGGAGATTTTGGGAAAAAAAAAGTCAGTTGCTGAGATAGAACAGCTCCAAAATGAGGAAGACAGTTATTTCTACATACATGCAGTTTGGAACATAACAGCACACAGGATGAAAACTGATTTGTGTTGCAAGTAGAAAAGCACATTTGTTAGATAATAAGTGGATATAGAAGGTGCATAGAAGGCTTTGGAGAAGGAATTTGGGAAACAGCTGACCATAGAATGCAGATTAGCAAATTTCCCTCCTTACGAACTGGCTTAACAGCAGCTAATTAAACCCTGTGCCCTGACTGCAGAATTCTCTCCCAAGTGAAGTAACTCAGTTGGATGTTCCCATAAATTGATAGAAATAAAGAAATTTGTAAAAGGCAGCCGTTTTCTTTGCAGGAATTGTGCTCTGTGTATGTTCTAGCATGTGATGTGGGCAAAGCACATGCTCTACATTCACTTTTCAGCAGCAAGTGTGGACAGAGTAGGTGGGAATATTCTATTTCTGAAAATCATGTTTCAAATAGACAAGCACAAAATTGGCACAATATACATGATATACAGTTCTGTTGTTATGAGTGAATCTAGGATCATGCCCAGAAACCAAAGCTAGGTTCTGCTGTAATACACTGTTTCCTCTTTTAATTCCAAAGTATTTTCTGTTTGATGGATAAATATTTGTCAGGTTTAGCAGAAATATGTTGGTTTTAGAGTGGCAATAGTGAGTACTGTGGAAATAAATGGAAAATGACACAGAGAAGGACAGTGCACAGACATAATGGTAGAAATCCTGAAATAGTGAAGCTGGAGAGAAATCTGAGAGTTAAGAGATGCTGGAATGAAAATTGGAAAGAAAAGCTGTCTGGACATGGAGTCATCAAACCTTTAATGGCAGTCATGGAAGACTTGTGAGGAGACTGACTTTGAAACGAGGATCTGAAAAGATTTGTGCAGAAATGACTTTGTCTAAGTGAGGAGAGGTTCTGTAGTGTAGCACTGATCAGGCTGTGGAGGGAAAAGAGAAGATTAGCTGGCTAATACAAAATTCAGAAGCAAATGGTTGATTGGTAAGACAGCCATTAAAGAAGCAGCAGAAATCCCATCTGAAAGATGTTGCAGGAGATAAGGCCTCCAGGCTTTAATACTGAAATTCAAAAATAGAACTTATCACATGAGGTGTATGCTCCTAGGCTGTCACAGCGCTGTGCCTGAGAGGTGGCTGCTTAAGGACAAGGTTTATTCCTTCTCCTGCTGCTAAAACCTGCCATCACCTCCCTTGCCCAGCCACAGCAGAGTGAGTGCAGGGCTTGGTTCACCTGTGCTTTGCCTCTCCCTGCAAGGCTGCACGGCCCTCCTTCCATCCCAGGAGTTCCTGCTCTGGTAGCATCTGCTGTCTTCCAGAGGCCATGGGGGCCTTTTTCCCAGTAGGTAGGAATTTGGGTGTGAACTAAAGATGAGGACTTAAATTCTGCTGAGGCAAAGATCAGTTTAGATGTTAAAATGCAAGGAAAGTTTCTCAAGGGGTGAGTTGTTAACCCCCTTTGGGCTGACATAGCAATTACACTAGTTTTTGTACAACTCATGTACCACGTTCTTGGTGTTTCACTGAATCTGCACTTTGGGGCTTCTTTGAAGTTCTGTTGTTTATTTGTAGGAAATAAAAAGCTTCTCAATTGTATTAAACCTGCATACCCTGACAGTGTCTGTACATCTTGCTTGGAAACTTGGGAGCAATTAGGAAGTCTCTCAAAGGTGGTAGGTTTGGCAGCTGAGCATTTTCAAGTGTAAAACCTTGGCCTTGGTTCCTCAGTTTAATTTGACTTTCATGATTCTGACCTTTTGGTTCTCTTGCTTGAATAGTTTAATGTAGGTTAGTACTTAGATGAAGTGCAGGGTCAGGGAAGAAAAAGATCTTTCTAAAGAAGAAAACTTGATATTTTCTCTTGAGACTGCTGAACTTTGACCTGTCATATGGAGTGCACTTCCATCCATATTTTTCTCTGTAGTTTTTTTTAGGATTTGCTGCTTGAATCATCCATTTCTGGTTTTAATGCTCTTTATATACATGGAAAGACCTGTGCCTGCTCACGATGTGGGTGGACTGCTCTCCCAGCATTGCCTCCCAGCTTGCTGCAGTATAGCTACTTGCTTTTCTGGGATCAGGGGGTTATGGGAAAGCTGGAATTTTCCATTCTACACTGTGAATGCAGAGAAACTCATTGTAAAATGGTCTATATTTTCTTCCAAGCCTTGGAAACCCTGCAGGGAACCTTGGAAACCTTCAGGAAATTATTTTTTCACTGCAAAGAGAGCCCTTCATTATGAATTGATAATTAAAAAGCTGGGGCCTAATGTACACCATGGTTTGCTTTCAAATCATAATGTACATATAAACCCAGCCATTTTCAGGAATGACTTCTCCAAGATAACAGCATCTGAGTGAGAAAGAAAAGTCAGGTTACAGGGGCTGCATCTGAGATATGTCTAATAAAAAGGGAAAAAACCCAGCTGTTGGGGATGGACAGAGCAAACTATTTTAAAGAAAAAAACAAAGCAAATGGAGATTTGTTGTGTCACAAACAGAAACACAGTCTGAGGTCTCTCTGAAATCAGTTTTTTATTGTGGTATTTTAAGCTTGGCCACTGTCTACTGGTGAAGGTCAGTGCAGCAGCATTATCACACTTAGAGCAGTGGGGAGCTGATCATCTCCTATAAGTGGGTTTGTCCCTGATTAGCAGTAGTTAGGAAAATCAGGATTCCACCAAAAGACTCAGGCCAGGAGTAAAAACTTGCTGGTTTCAGTGTCTGAACTCTGCCTGAAGCTGAAAGCTTGTTTCAAAAAACCTAGAGAGAGATAAAACAAGACAAACACTGTAGGAAAACTGAGGTTGACTGTGTGAATAGGTAACATTTTCACAAAGTATTGATACATGTAGAATGAGAATCAAGAGCAATTCTTAGTAATATATAGCAATTTAAAAGATTTTGAACTCTGTTGAATTGCACAGATGTAACATTTGCTAACCAGCATCAGCCTGAGCAATGCTTCATTGCTGGCCTTCCCAAACCTCCTCTCTTTTCTTCTCTGTACTTTGAGTCCTTGTGGTGCAGCCTCATCTTCCAAGGTCCTTGCCAGGTGTCACTCAAACTGTACTCAGGAAAGGCCCTATGTAAGGAATGAGGCAAGACTTTTTGGATTTACCTCAGCATTAGTCAAAGTTTTCTGTCATCTACCATTTCTCATTCAGATGTGAACAGCAGATGGTCTTACCTAGCTTCTCTTCCCACTTTGTCAGCATCTCCAAACACAAAGCAGATTCTCTCTTGTAACTTTTGATAACTTGTCTCCAGCCAGTACCAGAACGGCTCCCCCCACCTTGCTGAGAGTGGGAGCATATTCTTGGAATAATTATCTTATCACATAAGCAGTGAAGCAGGGAAATGTTCCACTTCTGTTCTGAGCTGCATTTGCCATTGTTTGCTAGAGGAACAAAACCATCATTGAATAATCTTTACAGCCACAAAAGGAATAAGAAATAGTACAGGCAATAAATTTCACACTGCAGTATGTGCAGCAAAGCATAGCAACAGCAGGAAGGATCTTCTTACTTTTAGAAAGTCTGATTTTCTTTCATTGCTGTGAATTTCTGAGTATGATTTGACCTCCCTGCACATCACAAAAAGGACCAGCAAACTGTTCTGGCAGCCATGAGCCTGATGGCAATGATTTACCAGTACAAACCATCAGTAACTCCACTAAAAATCTCTGGGGCCTACTTGTGGGATTTTTTAGAGCTGACAAAGCTCCACTGATATTTATTGATCCACACTGCTTTGGCCTTGATGACCCACCACCCCCCCACCCTGAAATCCCAGCTGATTTTTTTCCTGAGTCCAATAGAGTACACATATATCTGGTGGGGAGAAAATTGTTCCCCTTCTGAGAGCAGAATTTGTTGGAAACACTCTGAAGACATTGGAAAGCTCCCAGTGTCTCTGCACTTAATGTGAACCCAGGGAATCCTCAGGGATCGTAAACACAAACCATAGGAGAGTCAGGTTCATGCTGGTCTAGTGTCAGGGAATTACTTCAGGCAGCTTTATGAGATCTGATTCCCATGGCATGATTTTCAAAAGACCCTGAGACAGTTACATGGCATTTGCTACTGCATTTCAAAGGGTTATTGAGCACATGCACTAGACACTTCATTTCAATAAACCTTTGCTTCTGATACATTAAAGGTATTGTATGTGCTGACCATCATTTGCTAGCATCTATTTTTAGCTGTAATGTTAAAAAAGCATTTATAAAATAAAAAATAAAGAGCAGAAGAAACTTGGTTCAGCACGTCACTAATTAGATTTGGGCTTGGTTGGTTTCTTTTGGGTTTTTTAGTGTTGGAGTTGGGTTCTTGCTAATAGGTTTTCTAAGGTAAACACTAACATAAAGCCTGAAAATTATCAGCCAAACCCTGGGATAAATTCACAATACATCCTTCTGCTAGCACTGAAAATTCAGTTAGAACACTGATGGATGAAGGCTGTTGATGAAATTTCTTCCACAATCTGCTTCAAGAAGTTTATGAGACAGAATGTCTTTATATGCAAGGCTGACTGATGCCTTAGCAGTCAAAACTGGTGGCCTTCTGTTGGGCTGTTTATGCTGCTCACATGGCTTCTGGCAGCTCAGGGGCTGCTTTTAGCATTTAGAATATGATTACTCAGGACATGCGTGACAATAAAGTTTCAGTGGCAAAAATTAAAAGTTGCTGGGAAAAGAATAAAATCCTCTCTTTCAGACATGACTCTTCTTTCTGTTATTCTGTGCAGTATCAGCTTCTGGGCTCATTTCTATATCCTTTGCAATCTGATTTGGTTTGTTTTGTTTTTTGGTTTTTTTTTTTTTCTCAGAACATAATTAAAGGCTAAAAAAGAGATGATGCCTCCTCTGATCATATCAGCCAGGCATATCGGGTTCTCAGTGTACCTGGAGGGGTGTCCTGGATTAGTCACATACAGAAAATGCTTCAAATCTTGGCAAACATAATGGGCTCCTACAAACAGTAACTTCCTGCTCCCAACAGTAACTGTTATTAAAGGTACATGTCATTGGTGTATTAAAGTCCAAATAAGATGACTGTACAGTTCCTCTGCTCTGTGCCTCATTGCTGCTTAACGTGAGCACTGCCCATGGGGGAGAGAGGTCTGTGTAAAGGAGATGTCAGGGTCTTCTTGTCTAATGAAAGGTAAACATTTTCTGTAATCATAATCTCCAGCTTTCAACTCAATCAAAAAGATGGAACAGCAAGAGGGGTTTAAAGGCTGTTTCTCCTCTGGGTTATTTCATCTGGCCAGAGGGCACAGAAAGAGGCTTTTCCTGCATAGGAGGCTGTGACTTGTGTGGGAGGTGTGATTGCCTTAAGGAGAGACAATTTGTGTCAGAGAGCTATGTTTGCAGCTGAAAACTGGATTTCTTCCACAGAAAGTTGTTGTGTGAATGGCTTTGCTAAAGCCCATTTTAAGAAATCTGGACCCTGAATGCTTGGCAAGACCTGGGGCTTGGTCCTTAGTATCCTCCATGCTGGAGTTGGCACTACTCCACTCATGTTGGCTTCTCCAGGGGGATGCACTGATTCATACTGGCTATGAAATAGCCTCAAAACATTGCTCCTTTGGAATCAAAAGGTACTCAAATGTTGTAGTTGCATTTGCATGAGATTATTTTCAAATCAATGGATCATGCAAAAAGTTTCCAGCTTTATTCTATATTAGAACCACCTGAAAGGGATAATTTTCAAGTTAAATGCATGCCTGGTGTGCAAGCAATGTGAGATGGTGCCGAAGATACTTACTTTGCAAGCTAACAACCACTCATTGTCTGCAGCATTTATTTCTCTCTATAATCAATGCACTTAATCAGTTGCACACTGAGAAAGTGCAAGGTGGCTAATCACTTTAATCATAAAGCACTAGTATTAATTTTCACTTAAGGCATCATCTGTGGGAAGTAAGATTGTTGAAATGAGAAATGCACAAGAATGAAAGAGCAGATGACATTTCTGCATCGGTTCTGGCTAATGCCTTTGGAATTGGCTTGTGCTTTTCTCTAGAGTTTCTCCAAGTAAGCCTTTTTATAAAATTAAAGTGTCCATGGAAAAAATAAAGGGAAATATTTTTATTTTGGATCAGTTCAACCTAATTTTAAATATTTGTCATCTAGAATGTGCTGAATTAAAACAGCAGTAACAAAATCCCACTCTGGTGCATAGTGCACTTGGGAGAAGAGGGTCAGACACATGGTCCCCTGGAGGCAGTGAACACCACATAATTTTAAAACCAAGTTCAACAAATTGAAGAAAATAATTTGAAGAATTGAAGAAAAACTTCCTTTCCCCATAATGAAAGTAATACATTTTGTGTTGAAAATGGCCCAAACAATTTTTTAGAGTTTTCCCTTTGAAAGTCTTTGTTTCCTGTTTCTCAAAGACTTGTTACTCAGCTGCTGATACTGTTTAAGACCCTAACCAGTGTGGAAATCCCTGAGTATCCACCAACATTTAGATGCAACTTAATTAAAATTCATGTTGTAGTTACCACCAGGGAAGTCTGAATTAGATGGTGCATGTGGAGAACGCTATTCCCTCACAAAGCTTCATCAAAATTTGTTGGGGTTTAGGGAGAGTTTTTTGGGCTCAGTGGTGATTTTGGCAAGGAAAGTCACAAACCCACTCTTAACTACTGGACTTCAAACTGTTTTTAAAAGGAGAGCTTTGGCCAAGCCCTCTGGATAAGCCAGTCTTGAAAAGGGAGAGTGTAGGAGACCTGGAATTCACAAGTGAATTCTTTATTTTGTGAACTCAAATTGGCCTAAATACAGCAAATAAAGCTACAGATGATCTCCAGTACTTTAAACACCTCTCCTTCACTATACCTGTAAATTAATCTGGTTAATTTGAAATTAATTCGATCTTTTCCATCCTGGCACTTCATCTTGGTGTGGTTGTTTGCTTTGCATTGTTTGATTTTAGTTGCACGCATTTATGTTCTCCATATTAATATTTTACTTCTTGGCAGCTATGTAGGTAGTTAAGATATTTTTAGACAACTGCCTTATTTCAGATTGCTTTGATTTAAGTATAATGTTCATCATTTCTGTTTCATTTCCAACAGAAGCAGTACACATAATGAACATCTCTTACAGAACAGCAGTGCACAATGTCTAATAAAATGCTGGCCACATTGAAGTCAATGGTAGTTTTTGTGTTAAAATAAACAATTTGACAGATCATATAATTAGCAGGTTTTTAATGTTTGTTCTACTGTGCATTGCCCCTTTTTTAAAGCGTTACAATAAGAAGCATAGACTTCAGCAGAGCAAACAATGATGGTAAGGGCTGTGAAAACATGACTGCCTGGGATAACATGTTTTCCTGTGGGACAGGAGCTTGTATTGGATGAAACTCTGGCTGCTTCCAGTACTGTATAGCTGTTGTTTGGTGGAACTGAAATGTATATGGTAGTGGATGCCTCAGTCACACATTCCCTGTGCTGTCAGCACTTGTAAGCGTTGATGTAGATTGGGAATTGTTGGAAATGTTTTTCAGGCAAATTGTGTTCTGACTTCTGTTAAATGAGATGAATCGGTATTTAAATATGTACAGAGGTGAGGATGAAGATTGTGCTGTGTTCAAGGACTTCAACATTTCAATGCTAGCACATGTTTTTTTAGAATTCCTTCTTGTGAGAAGCTAAATCTCTTTAATTCAGTGGCAATTAACTCATTTGCAGGATTAGTCAACCGTGATACCATGTCTGACAGATGTAGTTGTGAATCTTTCTGTCAGTCATCTAATGATGTCTAGGACACTTTTTACATTTAAATATCCAGTAAATTACTGTGAAAACATTAGCTATGATCAAATATACCAATCCTTAACAGAAGAACCTGGAATGATCATGTACTATTTAAAATCTTAAATACTTGAAAAATTTAGTAGGTGGATTTACATGAGCACATTCTGAAGATTCTACCTTTTCTCTCTGTAATTTTGGATTTAGCTGATTCCACATGGTATAAGCAATGCAAACTTGCTTAAATTAATGCCAAAACATCAAAATTGTTGCATTAAAATCCCTGGGAGCCCAGCATGTCTTGACAGGTATTAGTCATGTTGTAATTCTCCCATAGGATGCTAATGAGGTCAGCTTACAACTGGAATAACACACAATAAGTCTTCAAGACCTTTTGACTCTAAGGACTGTAAATCAAGCTGTGTTTGCTTTTTGTGACACAAGAAATGTAGGTAATAGTTTGCATTATGTTTTTTGGGTCTTTTCTCTGAAATTTTCACCTCCTTTTGCTTCATCTACAATGTCACTTTTATGTATTCATTTGTCTTCCATATTCATGCAATTTAGGTGAAACACCAGCTGTGTGGTTGTTAACAGTTCTCTTCTCTTGTCAGCCAAGAAGCCTTTTATGAGAAGGAAAATACCCAACCAGTTTTCTGTCTTGTCTGCTTTCACTTTCAGGTCATCTGCATTTCCCTGTCCTCCCCTCTCCATAACCCACAGGGACAGGTCTCTCTGTCATAGGTCACCCCCCAAACCACCTAAGCCACTTTGATTTCCCTCTTTGCAAAGCTACAGATTGGCTGTTCTGTAACAATAGGTTAATGTAGTTTCTAGAAGTGGTCATCTTTAACACCTGCCCTGTTTGTTTCCTGAGTGCCTGTGCAAGCACAAGCCCAGTATTCCTGCCCTTTGCTGTGAGCATTGCTGATAATTGTCAGTTTTTATGGGCTCTGCAGTGTGGGTGCCAGTGCCTGCTGATCACGTGCCACAGCTTGGCTCTCCCAGCATGAGTGACCACTCCTTGCCAGACCATGTCATGCTAAATGACTGGACTTGAAGGTCTGCTGAGTTTGTATTGCAGCCTCTGAGCTACAGATTTTCTTACAATGATGGAGAAAAATTCTCCCTTATCCCCCACGTGCTGCTTAAGAGGCCTCGGTGCTGGATCTTGCTGTGTTTGATGAGAAGAGCCCATGGCAGATTTTGTTAGATGTTGGGATCATGGGCCTGAGCAAGATGGTTTAGCTCCCCTTCCCTTCTTACTTTTCTCTCCAAGAGGCTCTGAGTGCTGGCTGCCATCAAAACATTGCAAACACAACCTTTACTGCAGCTCAGTGCCCAGCAAGCACATATTTGATGTAGTGACAGACTTGTCAACTGTTTCTTACAGGGACTTAAGTAAGAATAATGGACTTGGACCTCATTTCTCTGCTACCAGCTTTATACCTATATTAGTCTCTCAACTTCAGTAGGTCGAACTAATCAAAGTATCTGAAGGGGAAAACTATCCATTGGAAAGGGAATGTGGGCCAGGTTTTTCAGAGTTTATTTTTGTTAGAAGTCATTGCAAAATTTGTATTTCTTTTTATAATAAAATAGTCCAAGGACTCATATCTCTCTAGCAACTTATATGCCCCTTTTTTCCCCTTTTCATTTCCCCACGAATTAAAGAAACTAAGGAGTTCAGTCCATAATCCAAGGCTTTAAATTTGCTACTTGCCCTGAAAATGTTTAACAGCAACCAGTTGCTGTTATTTTTATTTATTTTTATTTTATTAACTGTAATGCCTTAGCCTTATGACTCCCTATGAATATACCTCCTTGGTGTGTTGTGGGTACAGCTTAAAGGTTCTTGTGCACTCCCTCTGAAAATTAAAGAATGTTTGGCTGAGCAGAAATAGCTTTCAGTTCTGTAGGTTAACTTGCTTTTGCCTGAGAGCTCTGGCTCTGGACAATTAACAACTGGTGATGTGCTTCAGGTTTTCTCCCCATCAATCTGAAAACTGTGGAGCAGGCTAAGAATGCCAAGAAGTGAATCATGAAGCAATGCCTTTGTTATCAACAGAAGTTCATTTGGTTGCTTCTTTTTAGTAAAAGAATGCCTGCCTCCATTTCTAACTCTTTTTTCTATGTCAGGTAAAGATGCAGAGGAAAGTAATGGAGGGCATTTCAATAAGCTGGTTTTATTTTTAAAATTTGATTAGAAAAAAGAATTCTCTACCTCTTAAAAATTCTGCCCAATGTAACATTTTCTCTGAGTCTTTGTGATTTCCATTTTCCTGGTCCTGTTTGACTGTACACCTCTGAGCTAAGCATCAGCAAACAGCCACGGGGTTAGATGGCATTTAGCTGGATGTGTTTGGACTTTCATTTTGTTCACTGGGAAAACACATCACAATCTTGGTACCTAAGTATTAATTTCTGATTTCTTTCCAGTTCTTTGGAGCTGGGAAATACTTGTGCTTAAATCTACCTGGATGGTGTAAAGCTGTAGTGCCTGTGTGCCTTACCCTGCGTGAAATAAAAAGTGTGTTTACTGCACCCTTCTTTTTTAAAGATGCTCACATGCTGGAGAGCACCAGCCAGCAGTGTAACTAATGCTGGTTTTCTCATTTTGTCTGCAAGGGAAATAGGAAAGCCATTGCTGCAGTAAAAGTGAAATAAGTGATTGTGTGACATTGTAGTGCTAAGTGATACGTACAGAGGATCATCAGTTACTTGACAAAGAAATCTGTTTAATATACAAAAACAGTGTGTTATGACCTCAGCAAAGCTATTTTTCTTCATAACTGTAACTTTTAAAAAAATGCTACCTTAATGAAGATAAATGCAAATGTTAAAGTGAGACTACATGTTTTTTTTAAACTGCCTTTTTGTTTGTCTGCTTTTAAACCTAAGAAGTGAAAAACTTTCATCTTTGCAAAATAAGTTGTTAGATAAGAGGTGGGGGACAGCCAGCCTTTCTTCCTATAAACTCTGAAGCTGGATTATTAGAATTTTTACTTCCTGTAATCTCAACTATTTTAGCTGTTGTAAATTAAGCAATAGCAACTTGTTGTTTGCAGTCAATTTACCTTCTTTTGACTGTAATTCTGTGAATTTTTCCTTTGACCTAATCTCAGATGCTTGGTGATTGTTAAGGAAATTGAAGTTTTTTTTTCAGCAATAACTGCAAAATGAAATCCCTGTTGTGGTGAGCTCTTTACTTGCTCATTCAGTGGCCAAGTAGAGCCTGTACTGAATACCTGGAACTAGAATACCATGAGGGCTTACAGGCACCTCAGGTACTATTCTGGACCCAAGACATAACTCCATCAGTTTCAAATGACGTTCTGATTTATTATTGCTTGGCTGTTTTGAACAGAAGAACAGCAGAGAAGTGAGCTGCTATCTTATATATTATTCAAGATCTGGCTGGTGTTATGTGGCTCAGTATTTTTACTTTTGTGATGTACCTATAAGAACTGGGTAAAAGGCTGATGGTTTTGGAGAGACATGGCAGATTTCACCAGTTGTGAATTCACCCTTTAAGGTTAATACTTTTGAACAAAACCCATTACTTAGTGGATATATTCTTGGTGTTTACATGATCTTCAAACAGGCTCAGAATTTGCCTGGTAGAAATACAGGACATGTACATTAGTTCATGTAGAGGCAGAGATATTTTAAAAGTTACATGGTTTTTTCATTTCCATTTGAAAACCCCCAGAAACCAAGCCAAAGTAAAAGCATGATTCCCATGGCAGAGAGTAGAGAGCTTATTGTACAATGGCTGATTTAGCAGCAGTGCCTCTGTTTATTGTCAATGACCTTTAAGCCTTGCAGCACCTCTCCTAGGTTAAACATGTTGCCTCCTTTTTCTCCTTCTGGTGAGCATATAACATTTACTTAAGCCTGTGTGTACAAAACTGAATTTCATTTTGCCACCACGTGGTGTTCAGTGTTATTTTGGTACAGTTTCCCTGAGATGTTATATGTTGTATTTTGAGTTCATGGCTTTGCTTGCTCTTTGGATCAGTAAAGAAATCAAGAAAACAAAAGGTATCTTTCTGCTTCAGATCTAGTCCAGGACTTGATTGTCATGAATAGAATCAGGCTGTGACCAGTGGGATGTGTCTTTGATTATCTCTTGGACTAGCATGTGAACATAGGCATATTTCTTGACTTACAGAGAAAAAGAGAAGTGTATGTGAATTATGCTGCAGAAGCTTGTGAAGTCATAGAAAAATTTTTGGGCTTGCTGCATTATTCAAGGTACAGAATTTTATTACAGTGCTGAACAACACATGGGACAGCTGATTTATTGTTAGTGTCATGTTTTGCATAATGAATTTTTTCCACTGATGATTTTACTGCAAGTGTTTTAAAAGGTACAAGGCAACTCTTTGGGACATTCTAGTCTAAGATTATTTTTAAGGAAAGCGGAATTTTATACAGAAGCAAAAGTAATCTCTTTGTGTCATGGTATACAAGCCATTACTTAATAAATTATTGAAAGGGTCTCATCTTGGGATCTGATACTCCTCTGTTAGTATTTTATTTGGCATAGAGGCTAGAAAGCAAAAATAGAGATACTGCTTAAAAAGCAATACCATTCCTCTCTGTAGTAGCATTTTTATTATATAATAGATGTAATTTATAAGTAATTATGTATAGATAGTGACTGATAAGCATCAAATCACTCTGCAGCAATGAGCTTGATTGAATTTGGAGGATTAGTTTCACCTCATTGTAACACCTAGTGCCAGTGACTGGTCTAAGGCCAGGCCAGTGTCTGAGATTGGTGGCTCAAGGTCTCTCTGAGATTAAAAACCAGGGAGAAAAATATCTAAACCTTAGATATTGAAAGTTAAGTGTTAAACACTTCAAGTCCAAGAGAAGGAACTGCCAGTAGACTAGCTTGGCAAGAAAATTGGGCACTGAGTCACGTGGGTGGGGAAGCAAAGTGTTCCCATTTCAGTGTGCTGTTGTGGATCCTCATCTGCACTGGTTTTGATTGCAACCTCACAGGTTCCTATTCTGATTAATTCTCCATGTTAGTAATAAATTCCCTCTTGCTGCCTGCTGGGGACTCCAGCCTATTGGAGGACAATGACAAACCACAGATTTTAATATTCACTTTGCAAAACACATGATGAAATATTTAACCTATCCACTGAAGCAATTTCCTTTGTGGTGCAGTTTTGAAATTGATTTAATTTCTTACTTATGCTTAAAAAAACCCTAAAAATTAACAAAAGCTGGAGCTTAGGTATTTGTGGATTTGATCTTTAAATTAGGAACTTGAAGCAGTCCATTTGTACTTGTATCTGCTGTTTCATTACCCATTTCACTGCTTCCATAGTGTGGGTGAAATACTCCTTCACAATGCTAAAACTCACTGTCTTTTCTCACATACCCTAATGAAGATAAATTGCTTAGTTAGCAGTTGTTTTCTTTCTAAGACTTCTTAATTTTGCCCTTTGTGGATGGTTCCTAGTCCATTAGTTATCTTTTTCCTTTGAGTGCCATGATCCAAAATGAAGCAAATGAGAGCTGCAGGATGTGGCTGCACAACTTGGTTTATAAAGCCTGCCTCAAGGCATCTTTCCATAAGCTGAGCTACCTGGGGCCTACAGCAGGGCTGCAGTTTGCTGTAGGGTGTCTGAATCATGCAGGCTGGATTCCCTTTGTCTGTCCCTGCTATGAACACGAGGGGCACACCAGCACAGCTAGAAGGGTTCTTCTGCCTTAATTTTTGCACAAGGAAGTTCTGGAGTCAAGAGTGGTGGATAGCAAGTACAAGGTGCTCACATATTTGATGATGTCCTGAAAAATCAGCCTCCTCACCAGACCCCTTTTCAGCTTAGGGTGTGTAAGTGGGACTGCATTTCTTCCAGATGGGAAAATAAAACACATTTGACACATGATTGAGTTTAGGCCCTCATTTGTATGACATTTTTAGAGTGGAAGCAGAAGTTCTGAGTGAGTATGGAGTTGGCAATGTGTCTCTGTGGTATCTACATGACAGTGAGTTTTGTAACTCATTACATGTTCTGTGGAAAAGTGCTTCTTATTTCCTACTGCTTTTAAGTCTTCCCCTCAGTAATTTAAATTTCTTGAATTATGAGAGGTGGTAAAAAATAACTCGTTGTCCACCTTCTCTGTACTGCTCATGAATTATAGACAACTGTCAAATTCCCTTTTTTCCTTGGCTGAAAAGCAATGTTCTGTTTACTCTTAGCTCATGCAAACCTATGCCATTCAAAGTGCTGTATAAGCAGTTGTAATTAAAAGAAGCAAATTAATCAGACACCTGGGCACAAAGACTTAAAAGCACTCATAATTTGTGTCTACAGCTGACATGATTGGAAGGCATCTTCAGGCTGAAAATCAGGGTTTAGTGTGGAGAAACAGAGATCTGAAAGGATCTCAAAAAGGGATTAATCTCTGAGCTGGAGGACAGCATCAAGCCATTTGAGAGCCATTCTGAAAATCTCTGCTCCATTCAAATGCTGCAAGATATTTACTGTCTGTGCTGAATATAAGCAACCAGGCTTTGAAATGACCACCTACAAAACCCCACTGTACAATAACTTGAAAGATACTTAGTTTTGCCCTCCAAGTATCAAAGACAATGTTGTCCTTATGTCATTCTGGAGCAAGGTTTTGGGAGTTTAAGGGTTTGAATCCAAATCCCAAGGACTTGGGTGCCACCAATGGACTGTCTTCCTGTATCCCAGGAACTGAGAATCAGATGAAAGGGAATGTTTTTAGGAGCAAAGCTATTCATGCACAAGTCTCAAATTATCTTCAATAGCATGCTCAGCGAAATCTTGAAAGGAATACAAGTACACATTAATTAAGAATTAACATAATTCTGTTCCTTGAGCATGATGATTATTAAAACATAAACTCAGTGAACATACACTTGAGAGGAAACTGCTAAATATTTTTAAAAGCCTAATTTTCAGTCACCCTTTATTTTTTTCATTAAGAGAGAAAAAAGGAGGTGGCACTTGACTTTCTGAAACTTTCTATTTGCTTCAGATCAAAAAGTTGCTGAGTGTCCTTAACTGCTGATAGGACAAATCAGGGATGAACTAGATTTATATGGAAAGCAGAGACATGTGATGACAGTATGAGAAGTGCCTGAAAGCCACACTTGTAAAGCTGTTCAGACAACAAAAGGAATGAGAAAATATGCAAAGAGATTTTCAGGCACATGTGCTGGCTATTAATGCAGTTTTCACTATTGAATTTTGAGAAATTTACATTCTTAAGCATTGAAGTGGTTTTGAAGTCTGGCTGTTGTAGCACCACCAGTGAGGTTTTCAAAAATACTTCTTCTGTGGAAGACCTGTGTGTCTTGTCACTTCCACTACTGTTTGGAAAACAGGATTTAACCTTTGCTTTGCCACACCAAGTATTTTAATGCCTGAATACTCTTGTAAGTGTTGATGAACAGTCCCTCAGTAGTGACCTGAGCTCTCACAGCACCTCCCAATTAACCACACTAGTCTACAGGAGGCTTTAGATGCCAGAAAGCATTGTTCCCCAGGCTTGCTGGTGTGGAAGATGGGAAATGGCACAGCACAACAGGGACTGGTTTCTGTCCATATACATCTAGTAGAATGAAGAGGGCAGAGTTTGCTGTTGATTCTCAGCTTCTCATTCAATTTGTGTTTCACTTTGCCCTGCATGTCTGTTCTTCAGCTGATTTGCTCTGTGTTCCTTGTGTTTTGCAGAATGCCAAAGCCAGCTACGACTTCAGCAGCAATGACCCCTACCCCTATCCCCGCTATACAGATGACTGGTTTAACAGGTAAATGGATTTTGGGCAGCCTGCCCTTCACTTTGGTTTGTGTAAGAAACTCTGCATCTTTGTGAAATGTCTGTTCTCTGCTAAATTCAATTGTCACAGAACAGACTGCAGCCTCACTAATGTTTGAAAATTAGAGGTTACTTACAACATCATTTATAGTTTATAAATGAAGTTGCTGCTCCAGGAAAGTGTATTTTTAGATTGTTTGGATAAGTGATGGTTACATACCTTTTTGCCAGCTGTCCTAGGACAGTCCAGTCATCCAAACCTGTATAAACTGGCTTCCCATCTGCAAGCTAAATTTAAAGGGAGTAAGCTGGAGAGAGGAAAGATTTCAGGGAAAAAAGTTTTTTCATCCTATTGTAGCCAAAGTCAAAACAGCAGCATGGTGTAGAATGACCATCTTAAAAAGAATTAGATCTTAGATTAAGTTCTGAATCACCTTGATTTAAGGAGAGTGTATATGAATAGCATTTTTCTAGCTGCTGGAGAAGTTAAAGTCCACATGTTCTGTTGTGTTTATAAATTTGGAATCAACAGTGCAGCTGTGCTTGTTGTGTTATTTCTCCTGAATACACAGTGATTGTCCAAGACCCATTCCTTCTTCTAAGTTCTGAACTTAGCTCTGAACTTTACCAGTTTCCAGTAGGAGAAGGACTGGTTATCAAGATATGGTGTAAATAAGGAGGGCTCAAAAGAAAAGGTTTACGATTGTAGAAGGTGTGACTTTCAATTTCCTTAAACTCATTGACTTTTTTTTTTTTTTTTTTTACATAGAATCAACCATGTTTTGACAGTTTTTTACAAAATGTGTCCTGGGTTCTGTATCTGTCCCGTGGCAGGCTCTAGCTTGGATTTGCAAAAATTATTTCAGGATATTTCAATGAAATGTCCCTTAGACAGAAGTTGCCAGTAGTGCTGAGGATTTGAAAACTTTTTAGATTTCAGGGGTCAGACTGAATGCTTATCAAAAAATATTTCAGGCCTATTTGATGTGGTTTTCATCTCTAACTCGGGATGACTGGATGGTCTCCTAGTTTTGGATGGCGTTTTTTGTTTTTATTTCTAAATAAATCAATTGTAGTCAGAGTGACACAACAAAAAAGCAGCTGTGCTTCCACCTCAGTCACACACCTCCTGGAATGGATCAAACAGAGTTAGAAGCTGTGATGTCCTTCTTTGTAGTCCTGCAATTTTTCAGCCACAGCAAGATCTTAGTGAGATTTCTGGACATCTGGGGAAAGGACTTCTGACACTTTTAAAGTAGTATGAATCCAGTTAGTGAATGTAAAGTGAGAGAAAAACTAGAAAAGGCTCTAATTCAATGAAAGACTCTAATTTGTGAAAGTCTGCTGACTTTCTTGCTTCAGTTATGCAAAAGATCTTTTTAGGAGACAGATACCTCTTAGCTCTGGAGATTAAGAAAATTAAATTTAGCTTTAGTGTGTAATGGTGACTTTGGCTGTTTTCAGTGTGAAACTATAAAATTAAGTATGCTCTGCCAAGTCTCATTAACACTGATTCTGCTGCTGCAAGTATTTTATTGTGGGGCCCAGTTTGCCATCCTTATGTGTTCTGCAAAGTAAACCCTCCCTGGAGGGAGAGTTACATCCCAAAGTCTCTTTGAATAGACTGACCTTAAGCATTCTAGATGTGGCAGGGCTTATTGTCTCTGGTTCCAGGTGCCTCTGGCTGGATCAAGCACTTCAGTGAAGAATTGAGGGTGAGCAGCACTATTGTCTGTGACCCAGTCTGTAATTATTGAGAACAACATGATTCAAGTTGTCAGAGGACTGCAGCACTTTCTTTTGTTTCTTGGGAGAATGTGGCATTCAGGTCAGCAACAGGAGGAGGAAACCAATGGCAAAATTGCTTTGCAGATTTCCTTTACTGTTCTTTCTTTTCAGAAAAAAATAAAATCAATCCTTAGGAAGTATAACACTGTCAGTGAACCTTAGTCATAATGGGATGCTCCATCCCTGGAAGTGTTCAGAGCCGGGCTGGATGGGGTTTGATCTCGTGGGTGGAATCTCTGCCCATGGCACTGAGATTGGACCTGGAGGATCTTTAAGGTCCCTTCCAACCCAAACCTTGAGATTTCTTTTGCAAGACAGGGAATTTTCTTCAAGGCAAATTTTTTTGCAAGATAAATCATGGGAGCAACACATTCAGTGGAGCATCCCTTTCCTGCCCTTGCAGGAAAGGCTCTAAGATGCAGAATTATGAGTTTCCCACAGGTTAAGATGCCAACCAGCACACCATATCCAGCTGTCCAGGAGTAACTGTGACTGTTTTTCTCTGTGTGTTTCTTTGCTATTCTGTTAAGCTGAGCTGACATACTCCTATATAAGCTCTTGCCATGGTTTCTGACTCCTGAATTAGTGTTACTGATAGGTAACAACTGTCTGCCTCTGACAGACAGGCTGTGCCTATGTGTGCAGGTGCATCTGGGTTGGGCATGATTACATGGAAAATCTATTGAGAGAAACCTGAAATAAAGGCTCCATTTTGCACAGCCAGTGATGTATCTCCCATACATTTTATGTATGCAGAAGGATCAGACTCAAAATAGGATAGCGTAATATCCCTTTTTCCATAAAGAATAGTTTCTATGTGAGCAATTCAAGTGATATGTGGAACAAGAAGTAGAGGACTGATCACCAAGGGGCTTTTGTGAGCTGCCAGCTGCATGTGCAATGTGTTCATTAGACTTTAAGAACAAATAGGAGAGGTTTTTGCATGGAGTATTTCATTAATCACAGCTGCTCTGCTTGTAAGCACAGACTCCCCTTCCATTTGGTTCTTTGTAAGACTGCTGGAATCACTTTGGCCTTTCCAGCTAACAGCCACTGGCCCACAAAACCATGCAGGGTGTTTTTTGTAAGGAGAGGGTGATGTCTCAGGCAGGAAATTGCTTTCAGGCAGTTCAGCTGCTGCTGTGGGCAGAGGCCCATAGATGGCTTGGCAGCCAGGGGGTTTATTCTCATGTTCACTGTACTTACTGTTTGACTGTGTTCAGGTACCCAGCAGGAGAGGGTACACTTGGTGCACATCAAGCAGAGCTGTGTTTGAGCCTGAGGAGCAGTGGGAGCAGTGAAAGAACTTGAGTCAAGCCCTGTTCCCAAAACGAGAGGCAGAACTCAGTGGTTTTTGAGAACCACTTTGAGAACTGACTGACTTTGAATACCCTCTCCTGAGCCACATTCAGTACCTTGGCATGTATCACATTCTGCAGTAAAGAGGTAGCCATAGGAATCACTGATTGCTTGGCCTTATGCTACTTTCTGATTTCATGTTGTGAGCATACTGAAGGCACAACTTGGGCTCTCCACTCAGACCAATGAGATTACAAATTTCTGCCCTGATCTAAATAACCAGTAATTACCTCCACTCCCATGGCTTTTGTATTCTGCATATTCCCTCACTCAGCTAATGAGTTAGCAGGGCAAAATTTATTTGCTGTCTTGGAAACCTGTATTCTTCAGACATAAGAGTCTTCTACTAACTATGGATCCAAACCAAAGTAGGAGAATACTTTCCTTTCTGTGAACACTCAAATGTTCAGAAGCTGACAGTGAATGTCATGTGAGTCAAAAGGAGATTGCATTTGCCCCACAAAATTGTCCATCTGAGCTCTGCATGTTTGATTGCTGCCCATACAAGCAGCTGAAGTGGTCAAGAAGGGCAGATGGTCCCAGCTATTGAGACTGCAGCTCTGCATAACCCTTCCCTGCAAATAGCAGAAGATAGATTGGATGGATCCTGTCCTTTGCTGTCTGCAGAAGCTTTTCAAAGCAGATGAAAGGAGCCTTAATAAAAATCTGTACCACCTCTGACACTTTCAAAAGTATGTCAATAGGGAGGCACACACAGTACCATTGGCAGTGGATTTTAAAACAGAATTGTTTTCAAAGATAAAGAATGAAATTTTCATAGCTGGTGTGGGTATTTTTTAAATACAGTGTGCAAAGCCATTTTCCAACTAAATCCACTTCTCCCACCTTACTTTTTCATGCATGTCAATGTAAAATGTTTTCACTTACATAAAATTTATGTAAGACTTGCTCTACTTGCTAATATATAGTTTACCCTTGAAGTAACTTATTCACAGATGAAAATGTTTTTGTGTTCTATCCACTTGCTTTAAATATTGAAATAGGGAAGAGGTGAACACTGTAGAGAAAGGCTGTGATTTGTTGCTGTGACATGAGTCACTTCATAGAAACCACAAAGGGTTTATCAATGATAGATGAACACCAAATAGGGCTGAGTTGGAAAAGTCTGCTATTTGCCATTAATAATTCAACCAAATGCATTTCCACTAAATCATAAGTGATTTTTTTTTCTCTCTCTAGTCATCAGTGCAATATTGAAATGCTGAGCTGCTGGAATAGGCCTCTTCACAGTCTCCATTTTGTGGGCCACTGCTCTAGGCAGTCCAGGACAGAGAGAGGACCTTCTGGTAAAACTTTTTTGTCAGGAAAGTCCTAATACAGTTTTTCTCGCTGTAATCTGGAAGCATCACTGATATTTTGCTTCCGAGCTTTACTCAAGCCAGTTTTGAACAAAGCCATTTATTCTTCTCTGTGGCTTGTAGTTGGCCCATAGGTGACTAGATACTGAATGCCTAGCATTCATAGCACCTAGCAATGAATGTGTGTTTCTGTCACGCTTCCTTGAGCAAGAACATGAGGGAAAATCTTGTTATTTGATTGTTGATAGCAATTTCTGTAGCAGCTGAATAAGAAATCTGTATTGCTGTCTTCTCTGCCCCCTTCATGAAAGGAAGTGGATGAGATCTTCAGTCATCTTTATGGAACTGCCTCTAAAAATATATTCTCCCAAGTAGAGCAGGAAAAAGTATGTGTTGCTTCTTTTTTTTTTAATGTTATCTTTGCCAGACACCCTTAAAAGGAAAGAGAAAGGTGATTAAAAGAGTTTTGCTGCCTCTCAGGGTGCTCCATCTGAAATTTAGTATGGCCTTTATAATATAGCATTTTGAATTGCATGAATCCTTAGCATGCTGAAGGATGAACACCAGTTTCAATATGCAGAGTGTATTAATATGAGCAGTAGGGTGGATTCATATATTGATTCAACATCTTAGACTAGAAAAAGCCCTGACAGCAGCACAGGTTTCAGTAGTTTCCCTGCTGCTGTGCTATTTTTTAAAAACTGGGTTATGTTGCCTATATTTCTCTTCTCTCGAGTTTAATTTCTACGATGAATTAGGAGAAAGGAAAATGCAATCTTCCTTCCTGCATGAGCCACTGCTGGTTAAAGAGTCTCTGTTAAGAGCTGTAAAGCACTTCCTAGATACCAGGTATTATTGAAATTCCAGTGTCAGCCCAAACCTGGACCTCTGTATCAGAGCAGAGACTTTGCCCACTTGAGCAGAAATCAGCAGCAGTGTGAGCTGGAGCACCTTCTCAGCTCTTTTGGGAATTACACACTGGATGAGAGGGATGTGCTTGCCTTAGGTCCCACAGCTTTTGGCCTGGCCATCCATGCTGCAGCTCTGCTGCTGAGGAATGCAGTGACCATTGTGGCTCCCTTCTGCTATTCCAGCTTGGTATTGCACCCACCTCTTCCTGTAGCATTTCTTTTGTGGGCAGGGATATGCTCTTTGTCCAGGTTCAAACAGCAAAAAAGGCAAACCAGGCTTTGTTCCATAAGGTTCAAAGTAATGGGTGTTGTACTGTCAAGCCACAAAAATAAAGGAATTAATATTGACCTTGTGTTTACACTGTTCTGTCAGGGGCTGTTTCTACTTAGAGTTGGTAACAAGTCAGAACCTATCTCAGGAGTTAAAATGAGAGGGCCTGAACAACTTTACAATTAAATACAGTGTAAGGATACATGTTAACCTCAGAGGCAGGCTCGCTCATCCTGCAGAGGGGAAGCTGGATATCGCCTGCTTGAGAAGGGAATGAGCTCATCTCCAATACTCAGCCCTCAACAGTTTGCCATGGAATGGTTTTCCTCTGCAACACTGGGAGCTGACTGGGAGGCAAAGCAAGCTCCCAGTGACCCAGCTTAGCTCAGCACATGCATGAGCTGGGGTTCATCTGGTCTCTCTGCCTTTCCTTTCCACAGCCACGGGACAAGGTGTGCAGGAGAGGTGTCTGCTGCTGCCAACAACAACATCTGCGGCGTGGGAGTTGCGTACAACTCCAAAGTAGCAGGTATGGTAGCAACCCAAGGTGTCAGTGGTCCACTGTGCTTCAGGCAGAGCTCCTCCTGCAGAGGCAGAGAGTGTTGCCCAGGACAGGACTGCAGATGGGTGTTGGACCATGTATTTATTGCTTTTTGCAGTTAGCTGGAGAGAGGAATTTCTCCATCTGCTCCTTCATATACCAGCTCCTGTTCATACACTGATTTTCAATGCTTCTTCCCTGCATAGCTGTCGAATCATTTGTGGCAAATCTCATTTTGCAGGAGGTAAAGTATAAACTCCTGCTGCACTTAAAGACCTTTTGAAAAGGCAAATCTCATGCTGCTCTTACTCTTTAGGATCTCAGAGTGCAGGATCTGCAGTGCTGTAAATCTCAGTGGTTGTAGGTTTCCTCTGCTTTAACAGTGATGCAGAGTGATAGGAGCAGATGCAGAGAATGAAGCAGGTGGTACCTAGCACCCAGCATCCACACCTTGGGTGTGCTGGGTATTTTTACTTCTAACGAGCTCTTCTCTGCACATATATACTGAATACAGTGCTTGGAATGAGTTAGGCTCTCAACACCATATGTCAGCTTAGTTGAATATGAAGAAATCCAGTTTTCCCACTCTTAAGACTGTTCCATGATGAGAACTGAGGCACAGCAGGCAGAGATAGATGTTTATGAATTTCTCTTTATTTTCCCTGATCCACACTGGAACATCAGCATGTATGTACCCATTATTTCTTGGAGATGGTCCACAGTGTGTGTTCATGGACAGCTCTGCTCTGCTTGGTCAGTCCCTGTTTCACTGTAGTGTCAGGAGAATTTGAGGAAAGCTACATTTCACCTGTCATCTGAAAGGTGAATATCCACCAGAGAAGGGATGTTTGCTAAGCTGTTACCCAAGAAATATCACTGAGGGTTAGTAACTGGCTGGGCAGGTCTAATGAATGTCTCGTTTTTTCAGTAAGGGTAACGTGTCCTTCAGAGATGGGACATTCCACAAAATTTACATTCTTTCAAGAGTTACTGTTCAAGAAATCTGAACTGAGGCATGGGATTTTGTCTGGACCATGTCCATATTATTCACTTAACTCTAGAATTTCAAGCTGGTGGCTTAAAAATAAAGAGATCTGGTGACTTTTTCTGATGACCAGCAGCCTACAAATAATCTTCTGTGTCTGTCCACTTTGTAGTAAAATCCCCTCAAGTTTTTGGAAGTGCCAGCCAGCCTTCCCTGCCTGAGGACAATGTACACTGGCAACACTACTGTGTGGTCCATGGCACTGGAAGTGCATGAAAGTTGAGGGTCTGCTGCTATCATGGTTTGGAGCCCATGTTTGCAGAATGAATGGAGAGTTGGTTGCCAAGGATCTGGTGCATCACTTGGTTTTTTGTCTTGTACCTCTTTTTTCCCCTCAAAGATGGTTTGGCTCCTTCTGTTCCCCCACTTTCCTCGTGGTCAATAATGAATTTTGTGGCTGTTCTGGGTTTGGTTTCTTAGAGAATTTCCTCCTAATTGTTGTCAGGGAGATGATGAATGGACAGTGATCAAGAGACAAAAGCGCTAGCCAAGTGCCTTGAGGTACGATTTAAATGGTTCAGGGAGAGGGGGGACAGGGGCTTTGGCAGTCCTTGCCCACCTTGGAGAGGAGATGGTTGTGGTTTTGGGTGCTTGACTTGCTTCTCAGAGGGCTTGGGGCTGCTGCAGAATTCTCCTTGCTGCCCTTTGGTGAGCCTGCTGCTTGCAGGAGCTGCCAGCTGACTGGGAGCTTTCAGCACCTGCCCTTGCCAGGAGAGACCCTCAACCTCCTCCCTCTCTCTGGAGAGAGGGTCCACGCTGCTGCTTTGACTGGAACCTGCCAGAATATCCCATCGTGTGTGTGAGCACCTGAGAAAACGAAGCTCCAGATTTCTCTCTCTTGACGGGGTCACCATCAAGCCCTGGGATTGATGGGTCCCTCAGGGCTTGCAGCACAGCACCCCCACAACTGGGGTAGTCTCTGCAGCCCCTCTGCCCTGCCTGAGCCACCAGTGCTCCTGGACACTTGTCACAGCTGCACAAAAAGGGGAAATCGCTAAACGGGTGGGCAGCCTCTGGTGCTGTTTGGTTGTTGTTTGTCTCTCTTGTGCCACATATGTGTTCTAGTAAAGAGCTGTTTTTCCTTTTCCCATAATTTTTGCCAGGAAGCCCCATAATTTGAAAGTTATTGTAGGGTGCCCCGCCCAGGAGAAACAAAGATTTAGTTAAGAGGCATGGTTTTGAGTCCTGGGAGAGTGGACCCCACCCCTCTGCCTTGGAGGAAGTATCTTCTAAGCCTGGGAATGGTAAAACTCCACCCTTCCTCTATAAATCCCACCACTCTGCCCCTGTTTGAGGTTCTCTGCCTATAGGTAAAGCTGAATGTGTTCCTGTCCCCAAATAAATGGATTTTTGAACTCAAATCAGCAGAAACCCGTCTTCTTGTGTCTCATGCTGGTCACCAGACCTTCCTGGACTTGATCCCGCAGCCACAAAATACAAGTTATGATAGTTTGGAGGGAGGCTATCATCTTTCTGTTCTAGGAGGGTTCCCACCTTCTTTGACAGACATCTGTCTTGTAAGCCAGGACAATGGTTTCTGTGCAGATCTGCATTTTATAAATATGGGAAGCAAGTTCTTACCTGTTGAGTTTGACTTCATCATCTCTAGCTCGAGTTAGCCCATCAAGACCATCTAGCTCTGTTCTGATTTCTATTTGAAATTTATGCCACATTTTTTCCAGCCTTATATTTGACACACTAGTTTTCTACTGAATTTAGTAAAGCCACTAGCTTCTAAATCAGGATCCTTATTGCCATTCACACTTGTTTGGGGCTGTGCCACTGATTTCTGCCCCATCTGTGTCCTAAACTATTGGGAAAAGCTGAACTTCAACTCAGGGATGCAAATTAAGCTTGGAATGAATCCCTGGTTACTCAGGTCTCATCCAGCAGCCAAGTGACAGGTTGGCAGTGAAATTTCCTATGTGTGGGGCATGCACTGCTGTTTGCTGCACTCTGGCTTGCTTAGAGTCAATACTTTGAGGTTTTATGAAGTTGTCATGTCCTGCAATTGCATCATTTAAACTCTTGACTTCTACTGCAGTATGGGTTAAAAGAAGCAGGTTTTAGTCTGCTGTTTTCCTCTACATGCTGGCCATATTTTGCTATTGTGTCTGCATGTTGACAGAATGATAGTTTACCAGGAAATTGCTGTGTAGCGTGTTTCCCTCCTGTGATTAAATTCTGGAGATGTGCCAAAATAAATAGAAAAATTACTTGAAAAACTAATGACATGTAAGCACAAAACTGAATCTAAGTTAGTTTTTTGCTAGCTTACAAAATATTATTTTAAATGCCATTCATATCATTTAAACACTGAGTTTCTGAGATTGCTGAATTCTGTTTTTTTAAAGTGTTCTCAAAGAGTAGATGGAAAATATGCTGTAATGAGAAAGCTAATAATAAAGTTCCTTGTCTTTCTGGGCCATGCTGCCTTGGTGGCTGGGTGCTTAATACTGGCATCCTGCTGGGTAAGCACACCCTGGTGAAATGGGAATTTCAAGTGCAGATTTACTGCATGGGTGAAACTGCCAGTTACTTAAAATACCTGTAACTGGGTGCCTTCTGCAGGTGCTGAGATTACATTTTGTGCTGGGTAATGCATATTTCATGCTTCTGTTGATTAAAACTACAGGTATTCGAATGCTCGACCAGCCGTTCATGACAGACATCATTGAGGCTTCCTCCATCAGTCATATGCCTCAAGTCATAGATATTTATAGTGCCAGCTGGGGACCAACTGATAATGGGAAGACTGTGGATGGACCCAGAGAGTTAACCCTGCAAGCAATGGCAGATGGTGTGAATAAGGTAACAGTTTTAATAATCTGGGTGCTGGGGCAGGATAGTGTTTACATGCTTCTGCTGAAACCATTGACTCGGGAACGCAATGCAGTTGCCCAAATTATCCAACTTCCAGCATATTTCAAGGTTCTTTGATGCTCACTCTGCAATATTTTGGTGTTGATTTTATTGTTTAGTCTCAGCATACTGTGTTTATCTCTATTCAGCTTTTCATGGGCCATTGCAGTCAAAATGGAAGAGCCTGAACCTGTAAATATGCTCAAGGTTGAAACATGCCAGCTGAGCTACTAACACTGTTTTGGTGTCTTAGCAGTTTAATTATTGTTTTGAATTTGGAGTGTCTCTTGGGTCACCCAGGTATGATCATTATTATAGCTGTGATTGAACTGCAATGGTTCAGCTATCCATGGACTAATATCATCCAGGAGCTTCCTTTATTCCCATGTTTCCAGCTCCTTCTAGGAGCAGTCTGTGGTCTTTGTAAAAGCACTAAATATCATACTGTAGTCTGTTTAACCTTTAACACTGTAAGACAGTTGGGGGAAATGTGTGAGCCACAACTGAAAAATAAAGTTAATTAGCCCAAACAAACCAACCGTGCATGACTTTGTCTACACCTCTTCAGTGTCATGCAGCCAAGACAGCCATGGCTGTCCCCTGGTGCTGTAGGGAATGAGCCTCCTTCCCTTGGCTGATTATAGATGGGTTTCTGTATTGGCAAGATCTGAAATTACCCAGAACATCTGGGTTGGTTTTGTGTGGGAGCTCCACACAGCTTACTTTTCCATCCATATTATTTCTTTCTTGTGCCAAATTCTCCCACTCTTTATCACCAGCTCACTGTAAGCAGTTTACATTCAGTTTACCATGTTTTGTGACATGATAATTAAATCTACCGCTGTGACAAGTAGTGAAGCATCTAAAGCTTTCTCAAATGCTGAGCCTCAGATGTTTTGCCTGTAACAGGGGGATTACAGTCACCTTCATGCTTCCACCCATAAAATTAGCAATGTACTGCAATAACACTGGAAGACTTGTCACAAATTCCTTCTGAGTCTGCTCAGTTTTGTAGTATAAACTGTACAAACCTCTGATGAGTTCAGAGTTCCTCTGAAGTCATGTTACACAAGCTGTTTCTTCTTGGGAATTTAATTTGTCTAATGTTTCCATAACGATCCCCTTAAACACTTTGGTCTTGAAGAGAATCTTTCTTAGGTGTGTGACAGTTTTAGCAGCACCTTGATGTGTTACAGTAGCCTGATCTCTCTTCCACTAGTGTTGGTTGTAGCAGATAGAAACTCTGCACACAGGAACATTTCCATGTAATTTTTGTGTTGTCCTCCTTCAATTGAGAACTTGTCTAAAAGCAGTGAAAAAAAGTGGAAGAATGAAAACTGTACGTGTGGTATCTTACCCTTCGAGAGAAGCAGATTTTAAATCTTATTCATGGGGATTTTTTGCAGTGTGGTATATAAAATACCTTTGAATTAACTCGCTGTCATATTGCCCTGTGCTTTAGTTTGTGGAGTTACACTGGGATTAACCTTCTCTTTGTATGTTAAAGATGGAAGTAGGGATATTCTCTGTTTTATTGTTTGGTTGGAGTCCCATACTCAGGCACATGGCGGGGGGGACATGAGGAGTGCATATTACCTTTTTAATACCTTGCCCTCAGGAGTGTTTTTGATTCTCTTCAAGACATAATTTGCAGTATTAAGATCAGAAGGGGCCCTGAGATCACTTAGGTTGAAGGCTCAGGAAAGGGAGAGAGCAGTGACAGTGAGCTGTGCTCTGGCAAGGGTTGTTCTCATCAGGAGATACGTGTCTCTCTTATCAGGAGACATAAAATTAACAGGAGAGCCTGCATTATTAAACCAATTCTACTGGCCATTGCAGAATTAGGAGGAATGATCCTGGATTCTACCTAATAAATAGATTGTTGTCGCAGGTAATTACACTTAATCTTTTAGTGGCAGTATCCCAGCTCTCTCCTGGCAATGTGCACAGAAGATGAGACAGTTCCACCCCAAATAACTCCCTTATGTTGTGATCATAGCTTTATCTAGCCTTCTCTTCCTCATTACATTTTCTAATAGAATGATTTTTTTGGTGTATAATTTGTTTGTTCTGATCTGGTTTGGGTTTTTTTGAGAGACAGATTTTCTAGAGCTATTTCAATCTGTCAGTGGATGGTGGGTATTCTCCATGATGCTCTGAAAAACCTACTACAGAGTTGGCTGCATGTAAAGGAGGACTAAGAAGCATTTGATATGATACCCTTTTACCTATTCTAGGTCTGTAATATATGCATCACATTCTCTATTGACTGTAAAAATGTAAATCTAGTTTTTGATTATTTTTCAGTGTTACCCTCCTGTTTTATTAAAAAGTATCGTTTGTAAACTGAGAGACAAAGAAATGTAGGAATTCTTTTTATCAGCCTAGAGCTGATTCTCACCAGAGTTATGGTTCATGAATTAATGATGAAGCTGAAATATTGGCGGGGAGGAGGCAACATGCTGAGAATAAAAATGTGTTCTTAAACTAAAAGCAATACTTCCCAATGTCCTAGAAGGCAATATAAGAGCTCTTGCATGGAGCAAGATTAATATCCTTGCTTCTAATGCAATAAAATAAAAATCAGTAAGTAGGAGTGATACAGAATTCTTACACAGAACATGCATTTAATTGAGTTGACAAACACAGGTAACATTTGCCTTGCTGCCACCACATTTGGGAACCCAGCTCAAAGAGGAACTCACTGCCAAGTGTTTCGTCCTTCCCACAACCTCCATTCCACTGTCATGTGCTCTAGAATTCCTCCTTCCAGACCTACTGAGATGTGGGGGTAACTAGTCACCTGATAATGAGAATATGATAAAAACTGCAGAAACTGTGAAATATCATGTTTATATGTCTATTTTTATGTCTTGAAGCCACCCAGCTATAACCAGGTGGGCTAAGGCTGCCATGTCCTCTATTTCTGGTATACATTCTTCTAGCTGAAGATATGCCTGCTCATTGCAGAGTGGATTTGGACTAGATGGCCTTTAAAAGGTCCCTTCCAACCCTAACTATTCTCTGATTCTATCTTCCTACTTTTCCTCTTCCATTATCATTCTCAGCATGCATTAAACTCATTCTTGCCTTTCTCTTAATCGTACCTTCATTTTGGTGAGCTGTTTGCTTGGAAGGTAAATAGAACAGATAGAGGCAGCACTAAATAGCACAATTAAGGACAACACAATCTGCCATCACTCTGGCAGCTCCTTTATGAGCTCTTTTACTAGCAGTATATCTAAGGCTGAACACAAAAGGGATGGTGTGTGCATGAACTGGGAATCAACATAACATTGCCTTTTAATCAGAAGTTACTGGGTGAGGTACTCATGCTGCTTTTTGTCACTAAGACACAGTCCCACTCATCTTTCTAATGTGGCTTCTCTCGTGGCTTTAGTTCAGGGACAGCAGTCAGCAGCATGACTGGGTCACTCAGTGGTGGTGGTTGCACTGCAAAGATAAATGAGCTCACAGTTGAATTAGCAAGAACTTGGGAATAGGGATTGAAAAGAGTTTCATGCACACAAAGGTCCACAAGTATTTGGCAGTTACCAGCACTGGCCTGACACAGGGTGAACACTCTTACCAGATGCAGCTTTCAGCTGCTAGAAAAGACTTATTTGGGATGTAATTGGAAAGGACTTTTAAAAACTTCTTGTTTTTAAAGATTAGGCTGAAACTTGTATGTGTGCAGTACTTGCCTAATGAGGGGGCCTTGCATCCATTGTATGTATAGTATGACTGGACAAAGCAATGCTGTGTGATTTACAAGTCCCTTGTCTGAGCTGTGCTTACAGCTCTCTTAAACAGAGACCTTTTTTTCCTCTAGTACATTGGATCCATTTGTATCAGCCATCACCTTAAACAGAAAAAGGTAACTTAGATCAAGGACTAATTAGATCCTGTCTTTAATGTAGTGTCCAGTAAACATTTCTTATTTGCCATTTCATGAGTTCAGTTCTTTCCAGCTTCAGTTATTGGAATTTAAGGCAACAAAAAGAAGTAATCAAATAAACTGGTCTCTTATCTATTGCATTTTTATGATGTAGGCTTTTATATTAGGTGGTTGTGAGGGATTGGTCATGGACTGAATTAATTCCTTGAGACTTCACCTTCTCAGCCAGAATATATAAGGCATGAGGCATTCGTGCTTGTGCTGGTGAAAACATTATTGCTTCCATAATATAGTTCTACGTGAGAAAACAGTTCCCAAGTACCAATTACCAGAGGAGCAGTATTAAGAATTTGTAGTCGCTTTTGTAATTGGGCTCACCAATGAATGAAGAAAGGACAATGTAAAAAAACCAAATGAAAATATTTCTCATTTGCCTCTTTCCAAATGCACAGAAATTGTGTTATTGTTCTTTGAAAACGCCATGTTAATGAAGTATATAGTACGGTTAAGTATCTCTAACATCATTTTATTGTTCAACAGCTAAGTGAGGGCAGGGAAATTTATGATATGGCAACAATCTGATTACTCAGTTTTTGAGGAAGCCCAGCAACCTTCTTTATAACTTGGGAGCCCTTTACTATCGTATTGCCATTGTGTCTGAAATATGCATTATCATTCCATGCCTTGTTTTACTTACCTAAGAGGAAATCAAACCTTATCAAAACCCCACACATATTGTATCTACTTGGAATTCTGAACCCTGGTCATCTGGCAGGGATGTTTTCTAAGGAGGCAAGACAATAATGTAGCCTGAAAACGCTGATTTTGTTGTCTCACTCTGCCCCCAGGAGTATTTTTTGCCTAATCTCTGTGCCACAGCTCAGCAGATACACGGTTTAGCTTCCCAGCAAGGCGGATGCTGCAAGCTGGGAACCTTTGTACAGTGTTTCCAGGGGCACAGGTAAAGCTATGAGGCCAGAGTTCATCTCCTTGCTTGGGAATGCTGAATGCACTGGCACTGGTAAAGAGTAAATTGAGTGTTTAGAGTCTTTCTCAAGGGTAAGATTGATTTTTTTGCAGATACTATCAGTACTAGAATTAGGCTTGTAGAATTGTTACATTATCACTTGTGGTACACAGTCCAGCATCCAACAAAAAAGAAATGGCTAATTGAAAGGCTTCGTCTCAGCATTTTCAAAGTTCCTTTCTCATTGCCCTGCTAGACTGAACCCTCACTGAAACCTAATGCTGCCTCTCTTCACCAAAAGTATAATTTTAGATTCATTTCTCTTGGCTAAGAAAAGTTCATCCAATTTCAGTAGCAATTTAGATGTAGAAAATGGCTCAAGCATTATTTTTAGCCAAAGGAGATATTAACAATTATGCAATTAATTGTGGGGTTGTTGGATGTGAGCTCAGTACTTTTCTGTGATCAATTCTAAAATAAGCTACAGAAAACTTTTATTAGGATTTATGAATTACATGGCTTAGGTTTTTTGAGAGTCTTGGAGTTGGTTGGTTATTACTTGACCCAAATAATTCCAGAAATCTGCTAGGACAAACTGGACAGACAGGCACTAAAGACAGCAAAAGGTGAAAGGGACACAACAGGAGGAGTGTGACTGAAATGTGGTTCCAAGTGACAACTGTGCCCTCTGCACAGTAGCCAAGTGTTGAACTGTGTTCTTGCTCCTGCCAACACAGCCTTTGCCACTGTGGAATACAGGAAGGCTAGACAGGCCAGCAGGGAAGGGACAGGGCCTGCATCAGTGGTGACCTTGAGAGGATAACCCCATTGTTGTTTCTTCTGAGCTGAACTGCATGGCTTGTGGCTGGGCTGGGCTTTTGCAGGGTTGCAATTTAGCATCTTCAGGCTTTTGGAAGTAACTGGATGTAGGAGAAGTACAAAGTCATTCAGCTCAGGCAAGGCTACTGTCCCCCTGAACCTGTGTGGTGGCAAACTTTGGCAATCCAAATATGTTTCCTGCTGAATCTTTCTCTATGAGGTATCTCTGAGGTTAAATCAAGATTACTTGGATGGCTGTCAGAAATGTGTTTCTGCCTAGACTTTGCTTTTGGTTCTTAACAGTACCCAAATCATCAGTATAGGAAAGGAGCAGAGGGATCCAAGAAGTCACAGGCTACCACATTGCTCTAGGCAAATCATCCTGGCAGCTGGAGGAGCCAGGGGAGTGAGGGAGGTCAGGGATGCAGGAACCTGCAGGCAGGCTGCAGAAAACCCTGGCAGTACAAGAAATGGGCAGTAGTTCAGAGATGCCAAGGACTCACTGCTTCCAGCTGGCTTATTCTGCATAGCCAGATTGCTGGTGAACAGGAAGCTTGGGCTGAGCAGGGCAGAGCAAGGTCTCTGTGTAATCTCCTGGAGAATCTCCTCGGGAGCCCAGTCTGATACTCTCCACCAGCACCTGACAGTGGAAAAATGGTCCCACAGCTCTTCCAGTCTGGCCTTGCCTTGGCACAGGTGACTTGTCTGTCCCAGCCTGGGAATACAATGGTGATTTCATTTCACCTGCCTAGGCTGCAATAATTAGCAATCATTACTGAAGGATGCATGTTTTAATTACAAAACATGTAAGGATTTTCAAATAATTCAGTCATCAAGAGAGAGGAATCATTTTTTCAGAGGAAAATGTTGTCAAAATTAATAGAGGCCAGAAACTAACTGTGTCCTGTTCATAAGTCAGTAGGACCCCTGAAAAAGATGAGAAGAAACTGTAGAATTTTTTTTTGCTTTTCCTAGAAAACCAGTTTATCTCTTGGCCTAGCAAGCACACAAATTGCTATTAAATTGTATAGAAGTGCTGAAATGCTTCTGTTTTCCTAGGAGGAAGAATTACATATGTCAAGCAGAAAGAAAGATGTTTAAAGAACAATGTGTGCTTTGCATTTGTTACAGAAAGCAGTTTTCAGTTTTATAATTTTTTTACATTTTTTTTCAAATGCACCTCATCTCATTTGCTTCCATAGGAATGAAACAGTCCATAAACATCAGCAAGACATTTGGCCATCCTTATCCTGAAATACCTTTTCACTGCACCTAAAAAAAACCTAGCTCTTCGCCATCAGGTGCTGCTTTTATTTCTTCTTACCCTACTCCTACCTGCCTCCTGGTGTCCTGATGATGCCTTTTCCTGGTCTCAAAAATCGAGAAACGATTAAAGAGTTTTTACCTTAGTATTTTAATAAGGTTCCTTATTAACCATGTCTGACTCTCAGTTTTTAAGACCAGGAAAAGGCATCACTGATTCTGTCCTTCCCTGGTAGTTGGCTTTTCAGGGCAGGAGCCTGTTCTTTGTTTTTAATTTGTATTGTTTGGAAGCTGTTATTCCTGATCTACAGCTGAAGCATTAGGCCAAGTCCATCTGAAAAACATGCTCTAAAGACTGTTCCTTCCATCCATCATCAGCCAGGGGCTGGGTGGCAGTGGGAGAGCTGGAGGAGCCATTGCAGAGGCCATGCTGAGCAGAGGCCAGACTGTTACTTATGTGAGCTTGCCAGCCTCGATGAGAAAGGTCAGGGAAGCTGGAGGAGATTTATTTGTCAAATATACCCATTTTTCTCTGGAAGATGTGATCCAATCAAAGCTTCAGGAAACACTGGCTCAGGTACTAGCTCAGCAGGCATGATGAATGAAATAAAGAACAAGGGGGAAAACTATAGTTTAAGATATATGCCTGAAGTTACATAAAGTGAGAAAGGTTGGAGTCTTATGCCAGGTCTGTTTTGCAAGGTAGCTCACTAAAGACATCTCTCTGGGACTGTGCACTTGTGGAAGATGAGAAAAGTGGTAAGAATATTTCTCAGGGATTTTTTTCCTCGTAGTGCTGTTTCCCACTGAGGACACTGGAAATAGAAATCCTGCTGTTTTCTCAGAGAGAGCTTCACAAGAACTGTCTGTGAATTACTAAACATACAGGCTTGCCCAAAATTTAATTCTGGTTTAACTTGAATTGAGAGCTGGGCCTCTCTCAGGCTGGCACAAAAATGCACCAAGATCCATTTTCAGCTCTGAGTGAAAATGGATATATCTTCAGGTGGCTCAGAAGGGCGAATGCCAGGCTGTGCATCACTTTTGGAGGAAATTAGCGGGTTTCTACAGGATTCTGGAGGAAAGATGCTCTCTTAAAATGTATCTTACAATCCTGCTGATGTTGTCTTCCTGACTCTTCCTTCGTGCTCCCTCTGGTGGTTGTAGTGTATGTTACTGCTGCCTTCTTCAGCCCCGTTTTTGGTCCAAATGCACAGCAGCTTGAGTCACACTAGTAACGTTTTTTAGGTTCACATAAGATTGAAATGCAGTTTGGAGCTTTCAGTTTGCTTTAAATATGATGTTTAGTTAACTCAGCTGGAATTTTTTTTTCTGGCTTATTGCAGAATCATGGAGTGGTTTGAGTAGGAAGGGACCTTAAAGGCCATCTAGTTCTAACCCCATGCTGTACCATGAGCAGGGATGCCACCCACTAGATCTGGACTAGATCAGTTTTATTACTTCTACCATCCAGAGAATTGAAAATTCACTTCTCCTGAAGCCATATATTTCTTCCTAGTAAATGACGTGATGCCTGAGAGCAGCCACCAGACATTTTGCAGGCAGTCCCACTGTGGGGTCTGGCAATGTCTTACAAACATGTAAGCAACAAGTCCTAAGTATCTATGCAAATAATGCAGTTGGGCTGCTGTCAGTTTATCCCAGCAGTGTTTGCTCATCTTTCCAGTCCTGGCTAGGAAGGAAAGACAATTGAAATTAGGGTATTAAGAGATGAATTACAGGTTTTAACATTAAGACCTGCTTGTGGATGTGACTCCCGTGAAAGCGATATCCTGAGGCCATTCTCAAGTTACCGTAATTGCATGTGTAAAACCCATCCCAGAGTTTCAGTTCCTCTGTGAATTCCCCTTGCTTCACACCAACAATCTGTTACATGCATTTTCTGCCATTCTGCCACAAATGCCATCTGTGGGGTAAAGCACTTGGCATCACAGAACAGTCCTGCTGAGCAGGGCTAAGTCTTTTTCTCTGTGCTGGATGCTGCAGAGGTTAACTTCCTGTTAGCACTTCAGTGAATTTCTCAGGTGAAACTGAAGTGTTTCATCTCCCATTCAAATGACAAGAAGGGAGATTGTTAAAGAACAGCTCCATACATGACAAACATCCTCTTGCTGCCAGCAGTAGCCCCCTGCTCTTCTGGGACAGAGGCTGTCCAGAGCAGGCAGAGGTTTGCAAAGTAGGTGGGCATGGTGGTGGCAAGACTGGGATGTAGCCTCTGAAGGCAAAGGCCCAAAGACCAGGTTTAAGCCCTGTAGACTAATGACAGTCAGGGCACAAGGAGGGATATGGAAAAAGTCAAAGAGAAAAAACTGGTCTTGTTCTACTGATTTTTATTTTATTTTTTAAATAAATTGCTAGGATTATTTTGGTCTTAAAAGTATATCTTTTTGCAGCAGTATCATCCTCCCTTAAAACTTGACTGATAGGTCTTTGTGGAAGTTCTTAGATGGATTTCAGTGAGCTTTTTCATAGTCATTATCTTTATTATGAAAATCTCTGTCCTGAGATGTTACATATCCCAGTGTCAGCAATCCTGCTGTGCAGTTCAGTGGATTATAATGCAACTCACTAACGTGCTTGAAATAATGAGGTTGCTCTGTTCAGTGGGGTGCAATGAAAAATAGAAACTACTGCTGGGAACTCAGATTTAATTTAAAATCCTGACTGAAAAGGTTCCCTATTAAAATGCCACTGCAGGTTACTAAGTTTGTATATGCATTAACTTCCATTTCATGCTGGGCAATGAGAAGACCAGAAGAAATTTTTGAATTTTTTGCTCAGTGCATCTAAACTGTGTGTTAAATTCCAGCCTTGCAGACTTCAGGTGCTCGTGGAAGTAAATGTTGGATTTGTTGAACTAAACACAGAGAGGAATGGTGGCTGTGCTTTGAGTTCCATAGCACTGATCTTTCCCTGTGAATTGAAGTTCTCAGCTCTGACTCTTTCAGGCAGCTCCTACCTCTTTCTGATTGTGGAATTAGAAGGAGCTGAGTTGCTGCCTTTCCACTGCCTGTCTATCTGGAAGTTGGGGAGACGGTATAGATTTCTTTCATTTAATTAGTGGCAAGCCTTTATAGTGGCCCTTGAGCTTCAGACACTCCTGTCCATCTCAGCATAATTGCTAGGTTGTTTTTCTGTAGATTATTTATTATGGCCTCATAACTTTATTTTCTCCTTAGAAGTAGGAGCTGGTTTGTCAGAAAAACAGCTCTGAGCCAATCATACCTTTGGAAAAAGAAATTTATTGAAAGAAAAAGGGTGCTGGTAGAGCTTTTCAGCCATTGTCTGAACCTAACTGGATCTTACAAACCCAGCCTGTGAGATGACCTATTAAAGGAACACTTTTCCTCATGGCACTTAGAGCATGACATAAATGCTAATGAATCCATAAAATGTCTTAACATCTGCCCCAGGAGCCTTCAGGGCGTGAAGCAAACCAGGAGACAAATGGAAGTGCTCTGTGTACACAGGGTTGCAGAACTGGCTTTGGCTGCCAGTTACCTGGATTTAATAACCTGCATTGGTCTGTGTATTTCAGCTGAAGCTTCATGTGTGTTTTTTCTACTTTACAGATGCTCAGCTTTACAATTAGATGTGCAGTTGTTTTGCTAGTTGATGGGGGCAATTTAAAGGACACAGACGCCAATAAAAATGGTCTTATTTTACCACTAAGGCAGCACAGAGGCAAAATGATACATTTAATAAAACAATAGGCTTACTATGCACTTGGCTTCAGCAACAAACAAAATAAGCAAGATAATGCACTTAATGAGTGCTGTATGGGAGAGAGAGAATAGTGATTGAGAAAGATACATCAATTGCCTAAATATTTATCATCATTCAGAACCCACAGTCACTGGTTCAGTTGCAGTGGCGATTTGGAGAACTTTCCAGGGAACTGGGAGGTCCTAGGAGTTCACTTGTTAAGTTAGATCTCCAAAGTCAATGCAAATGGAGGGTTCCAGCTTTTATAACACTTCCTAACCAACCAGGACCAGGGCTTGGCCAGAGCCCAGCCCACAGTGGGGGTAGGGGTGTCTTGCAAATAAACCTCTGGAGATGTCAGTTGGGAAGGTATCTTAAAAGATACATTTATTAACTTATCACAGATATTACTTATCTGTGATAATTACACAAGGCGAAAGTTCCTTAAGCAGCCAGCTTTACATTAAAACAGTTTGGTCGGCCTGTATGCAAGGTTCTTTTGTTAAATGGCTAACAAAGACAGCATCTGTGACATGATTTTCAGGATTCATCTAAGTCAGCTTTGGCTTGGGCCTGTTGCTCAGGCTGGAGCACTTCAGAAGTTTAAAGTTACTGCTCTCTCCTGTTTGCTGTTTAACTCCAGAGGGTCTATTTTCCCCTCTCACAGGGCCGGGGTGGAAAAGGCAGCATCTATGTCTGGGCCTCTGGAGATGGAGGCAGCTATGATGACTGTAACTGTGATGGGTATGCATCGAGCATGTGGACAATCTCCATCAATTCTGCCATAAACGATGGACGGACAGCTCTGTATGATGAAAGCTGCTCTTCAACCTTAGCCTCCACCTTTAGTAATGGGAGGAAGAGAAATCCAGAGGCTGGCGTGGTGAGTGCTGGTGCTATTGTGCTGTTGTTGCTGTCTTTGTGCATGATGTATGTCTATCTGCATGACCTATTGCAGTTCTGTGTACTTTGGAGCTGCAGATGGTTCTTTGTTGAGATCAATATTTTCTCATTTGCACTATGTGATGGTACCAAAACTGTCAGCTGAGAAGACGTGGGATTTTCTGCTGAGAGCAGCAATGATCTTTTAGATCCATCTTTTAGAGCCTCAGAGGAAAGTTGGTGCTTTCCTTTATCAGAAACCAGATGATGATGTTCAGTTGCTCTCTTTCTGGAGGACAATGTGACAAAAGGTCTCTGTAAAAATCTCAGTTAACAGCTGAGATCATATTAACTTGTACTGGCAGACTTCTGCTGTATGAGCAGCACAGAGCAGAATGGCATTTAGTCAGCCCACAGAGGACATATGGGGGTTCAGCTCAGCAGAGCCTGCTGTTGCTGCAGGGCCATACCTACAGCTGGAAAACAGGCAGGCTCTGTTCAATTGTATTTGGGATTCACTTCCACCATAGTGATCACTGCTCTTCAGCTCTTCAGCACCTTCAGACTAGCCAGGACTTAGTTCATTTTACAGAGTGGAAAATGCAGGTGTACTGACTCAAGGTTAGCTTTTGCCAAAACTGTTGTACATTTTCCATAGCCCTGTCTCAAGCCCCTAAGACACATTGTGCAAACCTAAATGCCCACGTGCAGTAGCAGACAGAACACTGGTTTCTGTCTTCATATCAGCTCTGTGATGGTAACAGCCAAAATGATCTGAGGCATCTTTGTAATTATTGCCATAAAATGCATTTCTGAGGTTTTCTTCTGGTCTCTGCTAGTGACCAATCTGCACAGAACACCTGTGCTGCTGCTGATCTCACAGTTGGACGAATGTTAAAAAGCTCAATAGTGTTAACAATTATAGTTTCAAATCTCTTTGATAATCAGAAAGGAATCTAAGACCTTTGGTTAAATTGTGTTTATAAGAAATAGATGGGTTCTAAGTGATAATGAGCACTGATTTACTACCTGATGATTGCTCTTTCATTTATACTCTAAACATGTCTCACTGTAATTTTAAATTGATACACTCTTCCAAAAAGAAAACAGATCGTGGGCACAAACACAATTAAAGAGCAAGGGCATAAACTCCACTTTCTGTGTTTTTCTGAGTCTGTAGCTGCAAAGAAAATGGGATAGCTGGTTTCATTAATTACATCTAATATCATTGCAGGCTACAACAGATTTGTATGGCAACTGCACCCTGCGTCATTCAGGCACATCGGCAGCTGCCCCTGAAGCCGCCGGAGTGTTCGCCCTGGCCCTGGAGGCTAAGTATGCTGCTGAGAAATTCCTTGTGGGCTCTAGAGAGGAGAGGGCCTGTGGTTTGTTTGATGGTGCTCATCATTTCAGTTGGCTGGCTGTGGCACAAGGCTGCAGTAACCAGCTCAAAAATACAGTTGTGACATGTGTGGTGACTTGCAGATGGGGCAAGAGCCTTGCCAAAGTTGCATGGCAGATGTATTTTGGCTGTCTGGCTCTCTCTGTGTCCTCCCCATCCTCTGCATCCAGGGGTTAGACTTTTCTAGCACTGTTTGGAGGAAGAGATTATTTAATTTCTCCACATGTCCTCTGTGAAACGCCCGGCCTACAAAAATATAAGAATATGTTAACAAAAATAATTACTAAAAAAAGTTAATTAAAAAATAATAAAAATGCATCTGTAATATGAGACAGGAGTTCATCTTGTGCCAGGGTACTGTCTGCAATGACAGATGCTTAGGAAGAGCAGAGAGTGGAGATTAAGAGTGATCTTCCAAGAGCTTTGTCAATCCCTGAGTTTTAGAGACAGCAGTAGGTCTCTTCTGTTTAAAAGCCACAGGCAGATTGATCTTCCTTGAGGTTGTCCAACTCTTTCTCAAATTGTCTGTGTTTGGCACTTAGGTCATCCAGTAACAATCAGTTCCTCAATGTTTTTTTGGCAATGGTGGTGTGGAATGTACTCTTTGTTTACTTAACCCATTGCTGGTAGCTTGCTTCTGTGCTGTGTAATTGCCCTGCTATGTGAAGGAATAAATATCCATTGTCTATTTACCATCTCCATTGTATTCCTGACACTAGAACCCTTTTTGCATCTTGGAGTCATTATCTGCTTCTCTACTGATTAGGAAAAAGTTTTCCTTACAATAACTTACACCACCTTTTTACTTTATGTTAAATTTTTTCATTAACTGAGGCAATATTTCCTTAGCTCCAGAGCTTCAGTTGCTGTAAACATGGCATGAAGTGAGTACTATGTGCACAGTTTCCTTCAGCAGTGCAGAATAATGATTGCGAGAGGAGGCCAAGTTTACATTAGTAGAACAATGACTATCATGCTCAGAACATGATTTGGTCCAAGTCTCATTTTCCAGGTTTTACACATGTAAAACACATGTCAAATGTTTAGCTTTGGATGATCATTCCTTCTGCTACCAAATTCATTCAGTGGGACAGCCACTATGTAAAATATTAATATGGCTGATACAAATATAAATGTTTAATGACTTTTCTGACCACTGAATGTTTAAACTGGGCTGGAACCTAAATATCTCAGTAATAATTATCAGTCTTCTTCATTTGAGCTACCGTAAAGAGTGGAATTACTCTGCCAAATTATCACGAATTGGAATTAGACTTAATACCCCTGGCTTGCACTAGAATTTCTAGGCTTTGCTGAGAAGGCAGCAGGAGAGAGAAGGAAGTGTCAATGTCTCCTATATCCTTCTGGCTGTGTTGAATTGTATTGTGCAGAACTGTCCTGGATGAGCCTTCCCAGGAATCACTGACAATCTCCCATAAAGCCTGTGCTTGCCTGCGTTATTTCTGTCAGCTCTTACGTGTCTCTCAAACCAGACCAACCTATGAAACAGAAAGTACAGCTTTAAGACACAGCTCTTAAAAGATTTCAATAAGAATGATGCAAATGATATCATCTTCTCAGCTCTCTTGTGTCACCTTGGGGGAATGGCAGTAATTGGCTACTCTGGTGTACATTCAGCATGCACACATGCTTATTACTTGGGGCACAGAAAGCTGAAAAGCAGTTCCTTTTAGGCTGATGGTTTGAATCAGACGTATTGTCATGTTGAAAGGGTTCATCATAAAACAACTAGAATAGCTTTAGTTATGTAGAATTAGAATGTCAGTTCTAAAGCATTTTAGATTAATAAGTGCCCTTCCTGTTATCATCATCACTGTACACCTAGGAAGACAAGAGAAGATGATGAAAATTAACTATTACAACTAGGCAAATATTACTTGACTGCATCCATCCATGCTAATATAACATGGGTGAAAGACCTCTGCCATACCTTATACTGCAAAGCTGCAGCCACCCATGGCCCATATATCCATATTCACAGAATCCTGACATTACTAACACCTGGATTGTGAGAGCTCATCAGCCTAGGGCTTCTCAGGGTGGATCTTGGAAGGTCCGTGGCAAAAGGAGAAGGAGCAGGCAAGGAAAAGGGGGCAAGATCTAAGAGGAAAGCTAGATGAAATTATTTTATCATCCTTGAATGATAGGTTCATTCTGGTCAGGGATGTGTTATAATATCTTAATCATTTCATTAGTTTAAAAAAATGCATGTTGGATCTATAATGTGTAATTAAAAGAAGTCTTTTTTAATCAGAAATGATTTTGCAATTTTGGAGAATGTATTTGGGAAAGTACTATATAATTCAAATCTATTCTTGTTCCCACTGAGATCAATAGAAGCTTTGTTACTGATATGTGTGTAGCTACAATTTCAGCGTTATTCATAGAAGCAAATTTTACCCAAGGCCTTATGCAAACACATTTTTTCTTTAATATCTGCTTGGAAACACGGTGATGTTTGTTTCTCATGTTGCTCTTGTGCAGCTTGCATCTGACATGGAGAGACATGCAGCATCTGACAGTGCTCACCTCCAAGAGGAACCAGCTTCATGATGAGGTTCACAGGTGGCGTAGGAATGGCGTTGGGCTGGAGTTCAACCATTTGTTTGGCTATGGTGTCCTGGATGCAGGAGCAATGGTTAAGATGGCAAAAGACTGGAAGACTGTTCCTGAGCGATTCCATTGTGTTGGAGGGTCAATACAGGAGCCTGAGTAAGTGAATAGTGCAGTGGATGTGTTTGGCTTCTTCCAGGCATCTGGGAGACTACAAGCATACAATTATGTTGACAAAGACAGTTAAAGAAACTTAATGAGGTTGCTTTTTTCTAAGAAACTGCAACATTACCAGTAATAAGTTGATAAAATGTTTTTTATCAATAATGCTTGATGAAACAATATGATCTTTCAGTTCCTGGCTTGCTGGAGCAGTACATTCTATAGCATATCTGTATCCTCACTGCTAGTGCCAGTAGTGTTAATCACAACATCCATTTCTCCTAGGCACTCGCAGGTATGTTTGTGCTAAAGTTTCTGTGAATAAAGAGTCTATCTCCAAATAAAAATCTGGGTGACTAGCACTGTAAATTACATAAACTGCTGCCACATGAAATATCTATCAGGCATCTCATTGTGAGATGCTTCAGCAGACAATTTTATCTCCAGAAGAATTAAACAATCATCTGCAGGTAGCAGTGATACAGTTTGAGCACTACAGCATTTAATCGCACTTGCTTTAGGCTCTTCAAATCTCTAATTGCAGGGTAGGTAGTCAGATTATTTTCTGACTTTCCTTTATGTGCTAAACTGAATGAGTCAACAAGTGAATGATTTAATACTAATTGACAACAACAGCTTTAGTTTAATTTAAGTAATTGAAATACTAACCTAATCATGGCCTAAATTATATCTATACCATTTGAAATTTGACTTTTCGCTGCCATTTTTGAAGGCATCATTATTATGTTGAAAAAAGAAAACAAAGCAGGATGACACCCTAGCACATAGCTCAGCCAGGGAAAGAGTGAGCTTTTCCCCAGCCTTGCAGATTGAATTTGCACGATTCAAGGTTCTGCAGCTGAGCTCTGAGTTTTAATTTATCTGTCCTACGCATATTCACAGGTAAAAACCAAATGAGAATGCCAAATCTAGTTTTAAGATATCTCTAGTTTGTTAATAATTAAATGCATAATAATTTCCTTTACCTTAGCTCCATTTATGGCAATGAGGATCATCCTAGAGGATGAGAGAACATTTCTTTCTGTAGGCTATAAGGGTGCCCCCCTGTCAATTGCCTGACACATCTGTATATTAGCAGCACTGCTCTAATATTTGTGTTCCCCAGTGAAAATGTCACTGACAGGAGATAATAAGCATTATGAAGTGCAACATGTACATTTTTGAATTGCACTGTAAAAAAAAAAAAAAGCTATCTAAGTCCCAGCATCTCCAGAGATTCCTTGGAAATGAAAACTCTGCACTTCTACTCTGCACTTCTGCTGTGGATAATTGGGTTATTATTTCAGTTTGGTTTGCTGAAGCAACATTTTCTATATAGATTCTCTATATTTTTATGGAAGTATAGATATTATTATACATAAAATATGTATTTAAAGTAGATTTAGGAAGGTAAGTAGTTGATATGGAGGTGTGTTTCAGAGCAGCATTGTCAATTAAGCAAAAGGCCAGGAAAAAATTAATACTGTGTGCTGAAAGCAATCAGTATTTAAAATAGAAACATTTGTTAGTAGTAGCAACTTTTCCTGATAAAGGTTCTGGCTGGTTATGGGAAATACAAAGACATTTGTAGTCCATTAACTGAGGAACAGGAGCATACAGGAGCTCCCCCTGCTCATCTCTCACCAGGTACTACATATGCAAAAGTGGATATACTATATATAATCTTCCACTGGGTACTGTGCCATGGATATATTTTAAATATATGTCTATGTACACACATAAGTTGGGCAGTGGCACATGGGAAGACTGTGGAAAATCTGTTTTCTCTTCTGCTCCTTTGTGTCAGGTTTTTCTCCACCAGCCCTGGTTCTTTTTGTTTCTTTAGAAAAATTCATCTGGACTACAATAATTAGTCTAGTAAAACAGAGACCATTAAATCCTAATTAATAGGAAAGGGGGAAATAGAAGAAGTGTTTTTTCATGCTTTTAGAGAGCTGAGAGAACTTCTGCACTGCAGTACTTTAAAGGTGGAGAGAAAAGCTTTCTGCAGCTGTCAAGCCTTCTGCAGAGCAGATGTAGTGGTAACACATTGCTCTTGTTTCTTTGGGTTTTAGTCCTGACAAGAAGAAAAGGCTCACACTGTGATGTCCCTCCTCATTAACTGGAGGAGATAAAACTCTTATCATATCTCTGGGAATGAAGCAGTGTTTGACAAACCTTTGTCCACTATGTGAGAAGGCTGTGAGATAACATGAGTTCAGACTGAACTGAGATTGTGGCTTCCCATGCAGAGAAACATGGCAACTGTGAAATTATCCTTCACCTCTGCGTGTAGTATATTTTTCTTGTGCTTTGGCACAGAAAATAAGCATCTGAAGGGTATTATGTTAGATGCTCAAATATTTTAGCTATACAATATTTATGTTATTGTGAAAAAAATGCAGGTTTTTCAGTTTAAGGAGAGTGTTTACATGCCTTGAGGATCTGGATCTGAATGAAGTTTTGCTCTGCAAGTACTTCCAAGAAGGTAATACACTATGAAAGGGGGACAGAGACTGGCCTGAGCCACTTAGTGATGTACCATCTGTAATAAGTGTAATATCTGGAGCTCATCTCAAGAAGAGAATTCCTGGAAGCTAGGATTGAATGAGATGCTTTCACTGGTCTCTAAAGAGCACAGTATTTCATTAGCAGAGCGAAAAAGCTGGTACTGATTTCTTTTGAAAAGAAGGTATTCATTACCACAGTGTAGTCAATACCCTTCAGAAGACTCTCAATTTGCACAGCTGAGGTCAGGGAGAAGCCACTGGAAGACAAGGTAATTACAAGGTGACTGGAGTCTTTTGTGACTTGGTCCCTTTTTTAATGATTGCTGTAATTCTTGTCTTTCAATTATTTCTTTTAGACAGAGGAGAATGTCACACTGCTCACAGAACACGGATGGTGAAGATGTAGAGCATTTTTACACCTCACGTGTATTTTACCAGACAGTTTCTGAGGCAGTGGGTAATTGAAGCTGCATCCTGACCCCAACAGGTTTGGAAGGCACTTTACAGCCTCGACTCCTGGGCCAGACAGCACTTTGGCAACTTAGTAATCACATGCAGCTTCTTTCTGGGTGTATGTGCTCGTGTACAGGAGCTGTTCAAGGATGGAAATCTTCATGGGAAAAGTATTTTTCGAATGACGCAACTCTAGGATCCCACGTTTATGGTGGCTTCCAAAGCAGAGCATGGACATAGGCTTTAATGCTCAATTGCACTGAAATCCTGTGCAATTGGTTCCTCCAACACTAGAGAACCATTTGCTGCTGTCATTTAAGGAAACTGAGTGACTGACCACTCTACTTTTACTGAGTACGTACGTTATTATGCAATTACCCAATATAGGAGTGATAAGTAAGGACAACCATTTATGTTAGTCCTTAAAGAGCAGTATGTGCTTCTAAAATTGTATTACTTCTCTCTTTGTGTAGGTGTACATTTCATAATCAAGGTTTTGGTATCATTTTCTAAAAGGAGAACATTTAGTTTCTGGCTAAGTTCACAACTATTATCTCCTTCTTCATGTATTAATCAGAAAAATAATACTGTGGTTTTTTTCCTTTGAGGCACTAAAACCCAGCAGTTTTAGCGTGAGCCAAGTTGTACTGTTTTAATTTGCTTAATTATCTTTTGACCCCCAGAAAGATACCACCAAGTGGCAAACTGTTCCTCACACTGACAACTGATGCATGTGAGGGGAAGGAAAACTTTGTCCGCTACCTTGAACACGTGCAGGCAGTTATAACTGTGAATTCCACTCGGCGAGGAGACCTCAACATCAACATGACCTCACCAATGGGAACCAAGTCCATTTTGCTGAGCCGGCGCCCCAGGGATGATGACTCCAAGGTGGGTTTTGACAAATGGCCTTTCATGACGACTCACACTTGGGGAGAAGACCCCCGAGGCACCTGGGCTCTGGAGATTGGGTTTGTTGGCAGCCAGCCCCAGCGGGGAGTGCTGAAGGAGTGGACACTGATGCTGCACGGGACTCAGAGTGCGCCATATATAGACCAAATCGTAAAAGATTATCAGTCCAAACTGGCCATGTCCAAGAAGGAAGAGCTGGAAGAAGAATTAGATGAAGCAGTGGAGAGAAGCCTGAAGAGTATACTGAGCAAGAACTAGTGCTGTGTTGCATGATGGTGTCTTTCCTTCCCCAGACCCCTCTACTCACCGTTCTACTATCCAAACCTCTGTGTTAGACGTATTACAATGATTGTCTCTGTAGACAAATTATCACCCTCTCTTGATTTTAAGGTCTTATATCTTGTCAATAATTATTTTAATTGCTACCGAAGCAGTCCATTTTTTATCTCTAAACCAGAAAATATACTCCTACCAAATACTATGTACAGTTTGTGACTGTAAATGATGATTTTTTCTTTTGTGTCACACAAATAGGTAATAACCCGCAAAGAAGTTAATGGCTTTTCCCTTCATATTTCTGTGGAAAATGTTTGTATTAAAAGAAGAGTGAATTTTAACACTGGAAGTTGGTGATAATGAGCACATTTTAAAAAATGACTGTGAGAGAGGGAATCACCAGTAGGTTGTCTGGAGAGGTCTTTCAACATGCTCCTTCTGCATCACTGACTTCAGTGGGACTTTCTCCATTGGGTTCAACCAAAGTAGCACTGGACCCCACAAAAATAAATAATACAGAGAGAAGGAAAATTGACCAATCCAGTTTTCAGAAATCCAGTTCTTTTGGAAGTTTTATTTCATACTACAGTTACACTATATACACACTTCAGCTACAGGATGGATCAACAGATATGCAATAAGGAAGGCAAAGCGATGCCAAAGCTGGGTGGCAGGGAGAAGTGATTTGCAAACTGAGTCAGGGCCTTCTAGAAGCACAAGTCCCAGTTCTGCTGGAGTTTTTTTAGTTTGATTGTTTTGGAGGTTCTTTTCCTGTGTGTTTTTGAGGGGTTTTTTTTGTTGGTTTTTTTTTTTTGTTGGGGGTTTTTTTGTTTTGTTGGGTTTTTGTATTGTTTTGTTTTGGTTTTGTTTTGCAATTTTGGCAATTTAAATCAATTGACCATCTTACAACAGAACAAGCACATAGGGGTGAGCTATAGGATTTCTGGCAGCTTGTGTGCATCTGCTGCTCTCTCTACTGAGATGTTCTCCAGCGCTGTAAAATGAGGCTGTGTCAGCATTACCAACCACAGACACCTGTTCTCTGGGATTTACAACTCAGCTGCCAGTAAACTGCTGTGGGGAAAATTTGAAGCACACAGTTTCAGTCCCAAAGCAATTTTTAATTTAAATTTCTTTTTTTAAAGCTATATATTTGCTGGTATTATGTTATACAAATATATTTAAGGAGAAAAATATGCTGAAGTTATTAAAGTGTAATGCAAAGTTGGCCTACTTGAAAAATAAAATGTAGTATATTTGGGAAGATTTCTTGGCAGTCATTGTTCTTTGCTGTTTAAAGTCAGTCCCACTTTGACTTTTCAGACATGAGTTAAAGTCCATCTCTCTCACCCTCAGATTATGCTCTGGCTATTGCTGCAAAACACTACATTCTCCCTGGTGAGAATTACTGATGGAAGTAACCACTACATGTTCTCAGGTGGGAGATCCCAAATTTAACCTTTGAGAAATAGAGGGTCTTGATTCTGCAAACATTTAGGCACTTGTACTAAAGCCCATCAGTGGACCTACTCAAATGGTAATTTTAAGCAGCTATTTCAGATCTTTACAGGATCCAAGATCTACATTTTAGCAGGGACTAGTTTCAGAATTTTATTAAGTATTTTTAATATGCAGAGTATTAATCAAAGATGTTTTAATAAGAGTTATCCTGGTTGATCCGGTGCATAGTAGTAGAAACACAATCAGTAAGTGAATATTTATTTAGCAAACTAAAAACATAACCCAAAGGTTCCATGGTGGATGCGTTTTGCTTAAAAATGTTTAAGAATAATATTAATTCAAGAGACTATCCATCTTTTATTTTTCCATAAGAGGCTTGTTCTTTCCTTTTCCAAATGAAAAAGGAGCAGCTCAGCCTACTCAAAGTCTATGTGAATTACACTCCAAAGCCAAGCCAAGCAGCCTCACACTACTCACAGGTTTCTCATTGCGTGCAGCACTCCCATCAGAAAAATTTACCATTCATATATTTATGCATACACCTGTATGACTAAATACACACCTGTGNATATAATTATATATATATTACATATATATAATTATATATATAACATACAATATATATTCAGAGTATGTTTCGTATATTTGCATATAAATATGTCTAGAATTACATATGGTATGCAAGGTATAATACACATACATCATAACTTTTTGTGTGTGTGTGATCAAAGAAGGAGGTTACTGAAAGTTTTTACTGAACTTCTAAAATGTAGAAAAGTTTTGGAGTAAGAAAAGTCCGTGTGGAATTCTTAAATGAACATGTACATGACTTTCCATTGCATTCATGTAATTTTGCAGTTATCTGTTCAATTATTAAATATCTTATAAAGCAGCAAAATAACTAGATGGCTGTCCATATTTGCATAATGCTGGCATAATTTAGTAATTGAAAAATCACAGTAATGAGTAATATACAGAAATGGTGAATTTTAATATAATTATATATATATAATTACATTTATATACAATATAGAGATCAAATTCTTGGGGCATTTTTTGCTTCAAGGGATCACTGAAAAATATGTCCAGTTAGACTTGAGTTTTTATGGTATTGCTGATGGAAAATGAAGTTAATTTGTTAGTATTTATAATAAAAGGGAAAATTAAGCTCATGATGCAAAACAGTTGAGCCCTGTGATGATGTTTTACAATATCAGTAAAATAAAGAGCTGTTGTAAACTGGCAGGTCCTATCATTGCTGATCTGAAGGTACATGGGAGGTAAAATGCTGCTCTCAGTGGGATGATTTCTACTTCTCCACTTTTTACTGATAAAGAAATGTGTATCCTGCATATACTGGACATGGAGAAGATAAAGACAATACTCCAAAAGAGTTGATAGCAGCAGATTAAGAGTGAAGTGCTCTATGTTAATTCTGTGAAAATCTGGCACATGTAAGATTTTTTTTTTAAATTTATATGGCATTATTTACGTGGTTCAAACCCATTGGCTCCAAGGTCAGCTCTGCAAAGGCAGCAGCAGTTCAGGTGCTGAGCTTCACTGGGAAGAGGATGATCAGGAACAGAGACTGTACTGCTGCTCATGAGCACCTCTGGTCCCAAGGAAATGCTACAGCAGATTTTTTTCCTCTGCTGTTTGGAGCACTTTGATCCACATTAAACCCTGTTTCCCTTTTCATCTCTACTTCCCACTCAGACCTTTTGGGTACTTTTTAGCTCCTGTGTTCCCATGGCAGAAAGTACATTTCATTTCATAATACCCTACCATGTCTGCAGCAGTACGATCTGGCAGGGAACCTCCTGATCTAGTTCTGGTTGCCTCAGAAGTGAGAATGTGCCTGAAGTAACCTGAGTGTCACTCCAGTCTCTTGCTGAATAGATGCTTGCAACTATTTCACCATTAAGCTTTAACACTTAAACACTTCATTGAGAATCTGTACTTAATGAAGAGGTTAGCCCTGAAGCTCAGGCTTGTCAGCTCAAATGGCTTTTAGCCCTGCTTTGCTGCAGCTGACAGAGTTAACAGGCAGAAGGAAAAGGCACAACAATGCTGGAAACTCAAATGAAAACTTAGAGAAGTGGGATTGGACAAGAAATGTGCAGAGACTAATGTAGTGCTGCCCTTCAGTAAGTCTTGGGCTTCAGTGGGATCGTTTGTGTGACTGGAGTGGTGCAGCTGAGGCCTAAATGGTGTATGAGCACTTTAGAGCTTACTAATCACACACATACAAGCTAAAGATTTCCTTTCCCTGCTTTTTTCTTTGTGTTTTTCTGTTTGTTTTCTTGAGTTGAAGGTTTCTGGGAGCTGCAAGAGTCTGTTGTTGGCTGCAAGTGTTGCTTTTTTGCTTCCCCAGGCATGGGGAGGTGGAAAGGTACTGCTTATTCTGACAATCCTGTGGAGCTCCATGTGACAAGAGACAGGATCCTGTAGCAGTATTAAACTCTACAGTCCAAGGAAGTACTTATAAAGAAAATACTTAAACACACAGTCTTTGGCTGCAGTCTGCTCAAAAGCTCGTTTGCCTTCATAAGAAAATTAGTTGTATTGGGGAAGGACAAATAGTATCTTTTATAAGGGATATCTCCCTTCAGCGGATTTTACTCTGAGAATATCTGCAGTAAGAGCTTATTTCGAATACAGGAAGTTTGTGTTTATTTCCAAAAAGAAAGGTCTGCCAAGCTCATTGCTATTTAAAGACTCTGAAAGGGAGAGATTTGGAACAGGTTATTTAAGCGGTATCCAGCCCTTTCCCTGGAAAAACTGCACGTCAGTCAGGTGATGTTTACAAGCAGTATCTGTGAGTCAGTGTTAGAGGCAAAATAAACCCACACTGAGTATCTTTGGTAGAAGGCAAAACTTTTATTAAATGAACCAGATGTCACAAGTTAACATTTGCAGCTGTCTCCAAGATGGGGGGGGTCGTACGGCAGTTATAGGAGCAGTAGAGGAATATGCAGATTTGTCCCGGATACTGTGGAAAGCCAGGCAGCTCTGTCACAATAATTACTTTCCATGTGTCCTAATCATGAGAATCACATGCATAGGATGTGCCCTGGAGAGCGCTCATGGTTGTTGCACCAAAGGCCAGCCTACGTCAGACAGAATTGCCATCAAGGTTTCAATCTGTTCCATACCAAACAGCAAAAATCTCACTACTGTATCATTCGGTCAGGAAAAAAACACGGTCATTTAATAACTATGCCAGACAAGTTGACTATATGAGGGTATGTGTCACTTAAGAGCCTTTGTCACCTGGTTTCTTCTTGCTTGTTTTCTCTATCATTGTCTCGACGATCATTGCTGTCTCTTCATACGTCTGAATTCTGTCATCTGAAAACTTCTCAATGGACTCCACCACCTCCACCTTCTCATAGCTCATAGAGCCAGGTAAGGCTGCTTCCCTGAACAAAAGGCTCTGCTTATCTTCTCGCTCATATTCTGCCTCTCGAAGGAGTCCTGGCTCAGTTGGGCTCATCAGACCAGGGGATGGAACTGTCTCAGGCTCAGAGATGTCTGGGTACTTTGTGATTTGCTCCGTTTTTCCTTTTGCCTTTTTCCCCCATTCAAGCACATCTTCTTTCCCCTCCTCTCTCTGTTTATCTGGGAATTCAAACTCTTCTCTCCTTTCACAGATTTCCCCTTTCTCTTTTTCTGATGGCTCAGCAGGTTCTGGCAGCTCTGGTATGGGCTCCACATCACCACCATTCATCACCTTCCCATTGCCAGTGGAAACTGTGATCCCTCCCCCAGTAGGGATAGAGGGGGCCAAGATGCACGGTTCTTCATGGCCTTCCTCCCCTGTCACCAGCACATAACGCCCTTTGGGGTGGGCATCAGACTTGGCCTCTGGTCTCTTGCAGACTCTTATTTTCTCCCTCACGATGTTACACAATTTATCAAAGGCTTTACTTATCTGGGCTCCGTCAGGTACATCCTCTGGACCTATTTCTTTTTCATCAAATTCTGGTCCTTCTTGCTCAGGTTCACACCTGACTGAGCCCTCATGCCTAAACTCCATCTGATCTTGGTCAAAACCTTCCAGAGTTCTTTCGTACATTCTTTCGGGCAAGTGACTGTCAGTTATGTCTCTTGACATCAGCTCCTTTTTCCTGGCAATTTTCCTTGTCAGGGCTTTTTGTCTGGGCTTTACACTGGCAATGTCTTGCATGGCCTGGGTGATATCTAAAGAAAAATCAAAGGAGAGAAAAAACGGTGCTTGAATGCAGTCACTGCAAATGCCAGAGCTGCTCTTGCCCTCACTGCTGCAGGTGGAGAACCTTTGTTCCCCAGGGGGGCTTAAAAGCAAGCCAGGCACCTCCACTCCTGACAGTTTGGAGTATGGACAGATGCTGAGAGCCATGTCAGGAGGGAGCAGCAGTGGCTGGTGGTCACAAAGCTGAGAAGCCACCCACCCACCCACAATGGCATCACTCAGACACTGTCACTGAGCCCTTAGAACCCCCTACCCACAGGCTGATTCTGATCTCCTGGGCAATCAGCAGCCACAGATCCCATGACTGCTTAGCAGCAGCAGGAGCACAGGCAGGCTGCTGATTCCCATGGCATGAGCAGCTAGAGCAGAGGAGGCAGGGGCTGGTACTGGTGATTACAAGAACACGGGGACAGACAGATATTAACACACTTCCCCCAAGGCAGCTGTTGTGTCCCCTGCACAGTACAGTAACACAGATGAAACACCCTGCTCATCATGCAGGAGAAGTCAGCGGTGTGTCTAGAGACAGGCCAAATCCTCAGCAGGTATAAAACACCACTTTGCACGACAGTAGTTATTTACAGCTGCTGAGGATCTGGCCTCAGGCACTGTGGACCCATTTAGTATAAAACCGCTACAGTTCACGCAGCAGTTAGAAAAATTACAGCTGCAATCCAAAAACATCCCTCATACTATGGTTTGTCTCCGATCTCAAGGCAGTTTGTCATTGGTAAAACCCCAGTTTTACTGGATTTAAATCATCCCATATGGTGGGATGGCATATCATACTGACTCCTGTGTTAAGAGCAGTCTTGCTCATTTAGCCCTGACCATTTCTTTGTCACCAGGTTTACAAGCATCCCAATTCTAACAAGCCAACATGCAACAGAGAGGAAAAATCCTTCATAGGAAAACAGGCCTCAAAAAGGGCTCAGGATCTGACATCACCTCTAAAAGGGCCCTCTGCTTGCCCATGGCCCTCAACACGCCATGGTGCTCTTTGCACATCACTAAAGTGCAAACAAACAGCTCAGAATGAGTCAGCACAAAACCTGCAGCTCCTTCCACCATTTCAGGTGCCTTTTGATTTTACTCTTGATTGGCCTGGGTACTAACTGTAGAAATTAGCAAAGAAATGCTTTTGCTTGTGGTTTTGGCCTTTGACAGCTTGTCTCAAGGCCAGTTGAGGCAAGCTGAAATGGTTGCATTTACAAGCCTGTAGTCAGGCTGTCATGACTGGTGGCTGTATTGAAGACAAAGCTTAAAATACAATGATGCTTCTCTTGGCAGACACAGAAAGACACAACACAGGCTTACCTCTTCCCCTCGAAGCCTGAGGCTGGGCAGGTCGGTATATCTGTGTGAAGAGTGTGACTGGGGTTCCTGCTATAGCAGAGTTTAACCTGTGGAGAAAATATGTATCCATCAGTTCTCGCAGTGAAAGCAAGTGAAATGGTGCAAAATGAAGCACAGCGGTTAAAGGAATGTACTTCTCTATGGTGAAGAGTCAAAAAAAATGATGGGAACCTGTTTCTTGTCTGGGGAAAATCAAGATAGCACCTTTACAGGGTGAGGCTGGTTTCTGCCAGCAGGAGACATGGGATACTCCATGAGGTAAAGTACACCAGCAATTACAACGTGTAGCAACAGCTTTGCACTTAGGCTGGCACTTTGAAAAGATGGGAAGGTTTTAGATGGGCAAACAGTCAATCCAAGACTACCAGAGGTCAGCAAGAACTGTAAATCCATTTTTACCATGCTGGCTGGTAAAATAGGAAATTTGGAGCATTCTTCCTTGGAAAATATTTGAGGAGTCAATAGGAGTTAAGAATTAAAATTGAGACGCAGGCCTATTGCAAAACAGTTACTGTATCTTTGGCCTCTGCAGTCTGCTCTGCTGGAATTTGAGATACTTTGTCCTATCTGAGACCTTGATTTTTGGCATTGAGAATTACTCTGTTGAGATAGTTCTAACTAGAACTCAGTATCCAAAATAAGACCCTGAAAATTAATTAAATTCCCATTCCCCATCTACAGGATGGACTGTTTAATCAATGTTCTTCCCCTGCATGTTCTGCACAGCCTGGAATAGCAGTTTGGGTGCTCAGGGTGCTGTGAAAGATCCTTTTCTCAAGGATCTCCTTTTCTCTCTCTCTCTGTGGCTGATGGTTCACATTAGAGGGAGACAGTACTCCTCTGTAGGTTCAAGCACGACTCAAATCCCTTCCAATTCCTTGTATTTTTCCTCTTTCTCCCCATGCCTGAAGAATGTCTTTGCAGTGAAGAATGCTTTGCTTTACAGGCAGGGCATTTGCTTTGTCTGCACCTTCCAAAAATCAACCTGCCGGCAATGTCGAGCACGTGTCACCAACACCCAGTCTGAGGAAAGGATGTTCAGATTGCTTTTGTGTGCTCCTGACCTCTGTACACTGATGCCAGGACAGCACATGGAAAGGAGCCTACACAGACAAGAGAAACCCAAAATGTCTCTGACCCTTTCCTTGGCAGAATTTTGAAAAGATTTTGCATCTATTTAGATTTCTGTCCCTAGATACCTACCAGTGAAAGGTGTGAAAATGCTATAGCTTTGGGTGAATCAAATGTCCTTAAACACACATTTTTCAAAGGAGACAAATGAGATCAGTGGTCCCTTTGTGAGTGCCCAGAAATCCAGCCTTGCCTGCTGTCCTCGTTCTCGATGATCCGCTTGTAGCGTTCCAGCTCGTTCTCCAGGGACTGCTGGTAGATCACCAGCTGGCGGCAGTCAGTGGTGTACTTCTCCAAGATCCTCTCAGCCTCCTCTATCCCCTTCCTCAGGTTTTCAATCTGCTCATTGTAAAGCTGAATTTCATCGTCATAACTCTCCTGGGTGTTTTTAATTGCTTGCTCCAGCATGGTTGTCTGGTAAATAAAATTGGTGGTGAAAGAAGCAGCTTTGAAAAATTCACCATACCCATATTTTGAGCATAATGAAGGGCAAGTCATGATTTATTACAATGTGATGCTGCACTGCTGAAACAAAGGAGCAGTTTCACCACCTTTGTTCAGTTATTCAAAAACTAGTATTCAAAAATCAGAGTGGGCAAGGCCTTACAAGGACAGTAAAGGTTTTTAACTGGGAAGATGAGCTCAATAAATATGCACTCCTCCTTCTCTGTGGTCTGCAGACATGGAAAAAAAGAGCAAGGGTCTCATTTTAAATAAAGAACTCTCCTTTTGAATTCAATTCCTCAGCCTTTTTACTTCAGCAATAAAACCAACAAGCCCATCAACCAGGAGGTGGCAAAAGTTGTCTTCCAAAAATAAGGGCTGAGTTTCAGGTGGGATATTTCGCCCTGTATCTCTGCTATCACTTTCTTCTGCTATTTTAGCTATTTATTATAGTTACTTTATCACTTTTTTTAAAAAATACATTTAAAAGAGATGAACTCAGTTAATGGGGCAATAAGTGACTAATGAATGATTTTATAATTTATTTATTTCTATATGCTTCAGGCAAGATAAAAAACAAACAAACAAACAAACAACTTTTAAGAGCCTAAATATAGCAGTGATGTCCCTTGGCATCAGTTTGGTCATATGGTAGTGTACAAGTGGACCAAGACTCTTTTCTCTCAGTGCTCATGAGGTGGTGTTCATGACCTCTTGGGCACACAGCTATCAGGCCCAGAAACAGGAAGGCAAAAAAATTTGATGACACCTCAGTCATCAGATCCAGCCTTCACCATCACAACTGTGTTAATGACCTCTGCTCATAACGCTGTTTCACTCTTTTAATCTCAAAACACAGGAATGAATGAATGAGTCAATGAATGAATAATCTCTTTCTGAATGGGATGGGAAGATTTGATTTTGAAAGCAGCACAATTAATTCCCCAAAGACTGCCTCTCTCTTTATCCCCTTTTTCCTCTGTATTGATTCACTGTCTCATCCCTATATTGATTCTTGTCCATCCCAGAGTGCATGTGTCCTTTCCACCAGAGCATCAGATGTGAGAAAGAGACCAAGGAAAACACACTGTCCAGACCCTAATGAAAGAAGTTGTGCTCAGGAAGTTATGAGCTGCTGCTGCTATGGCTGTCCAAAGGAGTCCAACATCCCACCAAAAGATGTCTTTGTCAATATTTTATTCCTCTCACCTGGATGGGCAACTTGGGGCACAAAGGAAGCTATATTTGGGGTCATTCTCCAGCCCATCTGCTAAAATATATTCAACTGCATGGAGGTAGACATGCCATTGGCAACTGTTCAGGTCTGGTTTCTACCCACTGCAGCCTTCAGCTGCTCCTTCACCTCCTGCCAGCCTCAGCCCTGCACTGCCCTTATGTTTGCAGGCACTGGCTGGAGACAGAAGGTTGATTTTGGGCAAGTTTGAGATGAGCAAAGGACAACTAGTCAAAGTCTTGGCCATATGTTTTCTGCAAATCAGGACTTGGCAAAAAGCATGTGGTTTTTCCTGCTGGTAGTGTCCAAGCACAGGAGAAATTCTGGCTTGATGCTTAGTAGTGACAGGGATGAAGGCAGAAAGCCAAATATGGCTCAACAGCCCTCTCAGTTTTGCTCAGCAAACCTGTCTGGTCCTTCCCAGAGCGAGCTCAGCACTGGATGTGGCAGGGATAGAAAGGACTAGGCAGAGCCCTGAGGGTTCCCCATCACTTTTCATGGAGCCAATTTCCAGCCAGAGCTCAGGAAGTAAGAAATTCATAGGAGCCCTGTGGAACTTCCATCCACTACGTCCTGCTGATTCTGTCCTGCAGGATTCCAGTTTTGTTGTGGAAACCTTCCCTCCTCAGCCACTCTGATAAGCAAAGACAGCTTCATTGCACCTACAATACCTGTAGCCCTCCCTGGCCATCCAAACCTGACAGTTTGTTCCATTGAGAGCATGGGAGCAAAACAGCTGAAGAAAAAGATGGAGATCTAAAAGGAAAACACACCTCCAAGTCCACCAAGTTAACATAACCATGGTAAAGTCATGTTAGAGGTTTTGCCATGTGATCATAGAAAAAGCAGTCCACAAGCAACATGGTTGTGTGTATGGGTAGTGATTACAGTACCTCAGTCTGCAGCTTGTATTTCTGTGCCTGTAGCTGGCAGAGGATGCTCTTGTATTCCTCCAGCTGGCTCTGCAGAACAGGGATCCTCCTCTCCGCTATCACCTTTTCCTGGTTGGAAGAAAACAAGGTATGTACAGGAAAGTAAGTTTCGCTCCTAAAAAGAGCCAAAAGAAATTGCACTACTGGAAATAAACTGTTAAGACAAATAGAAAATGGCAAAGGACAGATAAAAGGTGGGTACTGAACCTCGAGTCAGATTCTGTTGAATGGTGGCATGGCTTTAAGGGTAAAGATATCAGATGGCAGGGCTGTAACAGTACAGCTCAGACCCTGCAGGTGCACCTGTTCACATCTTCTTCCAAGCAATGAATGTTCCTGGCATAGCCACTCAAACTGGTGGAAATCACCAAGCTTTCATGTAGTGTGTATCCATTAATTTGATGTAAATTTTCACCACATCTCACCCCTTCAGGATAAGATTTCCTTTCTCTTCAGGTATTCATATATTCTGCCAGGTCCTCCTCAGAGAAGCAGCACAATTACTTCAACTACCTTTGTACCATACATTTTTAGGGCTGATACGTATGCTGCAGTGCACCTGACAAAGCTGATCTCACTTTCCTCATTGATACAGTTTTTCAAAGCTACAGTTAATTTTTTTCCTCCCATATTCACTGTTCAGTACTTACACATTGTTTTGACAGTTTTCACCTAACCTTGGAGCATTGGAACTTAAAGGAAACCTTGGAAATTAAAGGATCTGGGACACTTGAGAGGTAAACATTATCTCTTTCTTAGAGCTGCATGTATTTCCCAGCAGCAATACTTGCCTCACATATGCCAGTGGTTATTGGGGACACACGGGGAGTTGTCTGGATGATCTGCTGCAGGACATTGACATAGGTCTGGATTTCCATGAGGTTCTGTGATGAGGTAAAAATATTTTTATTAGAAAATGCTATGGTAAGGTAGACATTTCCATGTACTCCTGCACCTTGTTTCTAGATATGTACTGCTCTTAGCATAGTAAAGCCCAATTCATGTTCAGACTTGGGTTTGGAATGCAATTTTATACCTGCTTTTGAGTGCAGGAGTGCTAACAGTTTCATCATACTGACGGTATATCACAGACTTTTGGCTAAGGACTACACAGTTCATAATTTTAATTAAAGATTCCATGATTTCCAATTTCATCGAAGATTTTCAAAATAAGAATCACAAATACCTTTGCATGTGACCTGAAAAAAAGAGTCACTTTTTTCAAAAGCAGCAAGGATGGGACAGTGGCCCGATCACTCAGTTCTCCCAGGAAGAGGGCAACATATATTAAAGTCAGCTGCAGTGGAATCATACATCCACAGGCATATGTCTGCTGATCAGCTGGAGTGCCCTGTCCCAAAAAATTGGGTGATGAAAGCAACAGCTCCATTAGTGTGAAATGTAAGAGCCTCATCAGCACTTTGAGTTAAACCATGAAAGCAGGTTGACAAATTCAAGACTCTGCTACAGCTGTAGTGACTGGACCCTTAGAAGTGTGTTTGAGTGCTGGAAACCATCCAGTTGTGTTGGAGAAGCTAAGACAGAGAAACAAACCTATAATCAAAGTAGAAATGAAAGCTAGCTTTGAGATTTAAGATACTGTTTTAGTTACTACATAACCCAAGAAAAATAGCCTGGCCAGCTGAAAGAGAATCCTCTGGATCAAACAATAACCTTTTGCTGATGGAGAAACTTCTGGTCGAAATAGAAATGAAAGTCAGTTTTGAGATATAAGTCACCAATGTTGATTGGCAAAAGCCTGGCCAGACAAGGAAGAATCTGAGGAATGTGAATTCAGATAGGATAACAGAGTCACTCCTATAGGCTGTATGTAAAACCCCTCAGATTTTGTGTTATATGTTGGTTGGTCAGTGTAAGCTAGAATATTCATTACAGAAAGAGATTATAATGTATTGTAAGAAGAACCTTGCTCTCTTCATCTCTTAATTCTCTTCATCTCTTCATTCCTCCCCCTCTTTTGCTGGCCTTCTCTGGCCTTCTCCTATTTCTCTTCTTCCTCTTATCATCCCTATCTCCCTCCCCCATGGCCTTTTCACACTCTGTCTCTATCTCTGAGCATGTTTTAGGCTGAGGCTGGCAGCCTTAAACCGAGCTCTATCCATCTGAACAATAAACCATCTATCCCCTGAGCAGCCTGGCGTGGTTAGAGACCCTACAGAATTTCTACCACTGGCGCCCAACGTGGGGCTGAACCACCACCCTGAGATTAAGGGTCTCATGCTCTACCAGCTGAGCTAGCCAGGCGTGTTTAGAGACCCTACAGAATTTCTACACAGTTGTTGTGCCCACTGAAAATAAATAGTGCTATATGCACCCACCAAAGCACAAACACCATTTGCTCTATTTTGCCACCATTTGATCCTGGAGAAGGTCAAAGCTCCACACCTATCTCTACAAGGAAGACAGCAAATTCAGCCAGTTACCTTCTTGTATCTGTCCTTTGTGGCGTTAATGTCATCCTGCAGGAACTGGGACTCGATCTGCAGCTCCAGGTTGCACAGCAAGGCTTCGTCAGCTTCCTGCAATGCAGAGACACAAGGCACGGTGGTGGCACATGTGGCTGGAGTGCCAAACCCACAGCAGTGCCACAGGCACCGCGGGAGTCCTGGAGCAGCCTGCCCGCGGCGCCGGAGCCGCCTGGGAGACACAGGAGCACCGTGAAACCAGCAAACAGGAGGCATGTTATCCATCATGTCCTGCACAAATGTAATTTGCAATGCAGTTTGGCACTGGCACTGCCAAAATAATGCTTGAGAGCCAAGTAGTAGAGCTTTGAAGTAACAGATTTTGATGTTAAAATCTTGAAATGGTGGGTGAGTCTTAAACAAATTACATCAGCACACTAAGGCATTGATTTCTCTAGTATTATGACAAGGTATCGTGATCCCCAGTAAGGAAGTCTTTCTAAAACCCCAGGATGGTCCAAGGTATTTGCACTCTCTTTGGTATGTTCTCAAATGCCACAAATGTTTGCCAGTTTGGAGCCATTTCTGTAAATAAAAATGACAATCGACCAAGTTTAGAAAAAATCACTTTGCTGCACAAGTTTATTTAACAGCAACACTTTGGGATTTCTGAGGACAAAAGTTCCTGACATCCAATTAGTTCAAAGAACAAACTGTATGACTAGCAACCATGATCTCAGAGTACATAGGCATGAGTGGCATTGGTCTTTAAATCTAATGATATCTCCATTTCTGCTCAAAGGCCTACTTTAGATTTTTCCTATGTTATCTTATTTAACACAAACCCTGGAATTAAGGATAATTTCCCTGGAACTTGGCAATATATTTTACAAACAAGTAAGAGCAGAGATATGCTTTATTTTTCTGTTTAATACCTTATCTCTTTTTTAGGTTTGGCATTAACTAAGACTGTAAGATATAATTTTTGAGAGAGCATCTTAAAAGATTTTAACTGAATCTTCCTTGCAACTCAATAAAACTTGCATGCTCCTCCACCAGTTTGCAATCTCAAGAAAGTCCTGCTTTCTGCATTCAACTCAAAGAATAAAAAAAAGAAGTATGTAAAAGTATCTCTTTTAGATGACCCATGTGCCATTATCAGCTAAGATAATGTAGTAAAAATACCTCTGTGAGTGGATCACGGGTTGCAAACAAACCACTGAGATCTGTGGGTGCAGCATGTGACTGGCAGAAGAGGATTTTTCCTTTTGCACGCGTCCAGCACGCGCTGTTCCAAAAATGTGTAGATGTTGGCTGTCTCATTGTGCTGCTAAGCCTCCCAGGCAGAGAACTCTCCAGCAGGCTCTGCTTTGTGAGCCAGGGGCTGATTCAGACACATCCAGCCCAGCCACATTCAGAGCCAGCCATCAGGAATGCCCGCTGCTTTTCTGCACTCCTGTCCCTTCCTATTGAGAGGAAGATCAGCAGGACAATGCCATGTTGAGAGGGAGCCAAAAAAAGCCCCCGGGCCCTTAGACAATACTTATAAGCAAATATTTCTGCAGGCCATAAACAAAAGCAGTTTTCATCATTCCAACTGTTCATGCAAAGGGGGAAAATACTTCTGCTTTTATTCCATGCTTTCAAAGAGACCAGCTTCCTTGATGGAGCCGTGTATCAGAACAATGCAGTCTCTACCCATTTTCTTTTGAACTTTGCAGTATCTGCTAATCACTCAACTTCTGAAAAGCTATTCTGCTTTATGTAATGACTCCAGAACATCAATCCATGTGCTGAAGCAATGTTTTCATTTACTGTGGAAGAGAAATTCCTCAGATCTTTCCAGAACCATCATTTTCCCAGCTTTCAGAAAAAGTACGAGTTTCCAGGCTACATCTTGGGCCCTGTACAGAAAACCAGCTGTATTCCCTCCAGCACTTGGTGCTCCAGTGCAAGGAGATTCTGCAACAGGGGTGGCCAGGGACATCCTGGGATAAAAAACACCTTAGTGCCTCAAGATTTTGTGAGCTGTGCCTAGGGCTGGTGAATCAATTCACTTTTCTTTAGCTACAGATTGGTTGAGAGGAGCTGTGAAGACAGACTTACCAGCTCCAACAACTCCTTACAAAAGATTTACCTTAACAAATATTTTTAAGGGCTTGCAGGGTGTTCAAGAGTAGGGCGTTCTGGAGAACAGAACTGGTGCAGGATGTCAAGAGCTCAGTGGAGACAGAAATGCTAGAATGTACTTTCTGTCTTTTCTTAATGTAAAACATGCATATCATTGATATGACAATGCTCCAGCAGAGCAAGTCCAGCCATTTGCAGCAAGGAAATAAAATTAATCTCTCTTTAATCCACCTTAAATTGTTTCCCAGTACAGAAGATGAAGGATATCCTGTGCCAAGTAGAACTGGGGAAAGATATACTATGTTCTTCACCCAGATGAAGGCTAGCAGTAAGAGAGGACTTTTCAGTTTCACAAACCTGGTTTGGAAACTTCCAAAATACTTCAGCCAGCTTTTATCTTTCTCTGAGCTTTATATAATATAAAATGGTGTTATTTTTATTATTGCTTTTCCTATGGTATTAGTTTAAGTGTAGCTTGATACAAAAGGAGCAAACGAGGGGGAGTTGTGGCTGCTCTTTTATCTGGAAACCTAAGGGGAAGCTGAGGGTCTGTCCTGGGGAGGACTGACCATATCCTGCAAGGGACTAAGGAGATACTGCAGGCTCCAAAACATGGACTTAATCAGCAACTTTTCATGGCATGATTATCACTACTGACTGTATTTTTAGACAGTAGCTGTATTTAAAAAGTGTGGGGACAAAGTACTCTCACGCCGAGGCTCAGATGCTTACACAAGGCGTAGGGAGGGGGAGAACTGAGAAGGGCATAATGACAAGAAATGCCTTGCTCTGACATTTTATCTTCCCACTGCTGTAGTAAATGAAACCAAAGGAAATAAAACATACACCTTTCCCCTGGCATTTCCCCAGACTTACTTTATTAAGGCGCTCCAGGGTTTCTTTCAGCCTCTGCTGATATTCACGTTCGTTTCTATACCTGCAAGTAGAGAAAAGGAGATAAAGTTCAGCAGTTTATCCCTCTGCAGGCTTCATTTTTATCTACTCTGTCATGCACAAGATATGCTTCATGCTGAAGGAGAGTATGAATCTTGAAAGGGCCCAAAAGATTAAATCATGCATTAGCATGATTTTTTTTTTTGCACCCAGATGCTGAGAGTAATTTCAGAATTGCCTATTATGTAACAGAATGCAATGAAATGCCATATGTTTGCTATCACTTTTTTACAGAATGCCCAATGGGTGATCTACAATAAAAGCATATTCCATTGGTGTGGGACCACAGTGACAGCTGTGAGGTTTTGCTGCCTTGGCACGTGAACATTTAATTACATTGTTTTTGGTTTTCTATTACACCTGTTGTTGTTGTTCAATAAGCACTTTAATGAGAGACACATTAAACATGAAGATTGCAGTTTCACATATTGACTGTGTAGGAATGATGTTGCATTAGGAGGCTTAGATGGATCAAGCTTTGTGTCCTCTTTAATGGTAATTTGCATTTTAGCTTGGTCAAAAAACAAGTGAGCCTTAGTAAGGACTGCATTTATCCAACTATTCTTATGCTTCTATAAAATGTCCACAAGTGCAAAATGTGCATGGTTCTGGTGCTGAGATGGATGTATAATGTGTTTATCTTTGGTTTGAGGAAACAGCACTTATTCTTTAAGAATTAAAGCTGCTCTGCATTTGTATGTAAATAGAATTATCCTCTAGAAAATCCTTTTAGCCACAGAGTACAAAACTTAATTGTTGATTATTGTAATTAATTCCCTTCCTTAAGTAAACCTCATATGAAATGTTTAACAGTAGATGTGGTTTAATGAGGCTCCATTAAAAAACATACAAACAAAGAAATAAACAAAAAAGCCCCTGAAAAACAACCAGCCAGAAGCAACTTAGTAATACAAGGCAATGAAACCTTGCTATCAGTGCTGAACAAGTGGCTTATCAAACTCCAACAGCAGCAGAAATACAGTCTTAACTATTTAAGTTCAATACTTTTCTTTCCCTAAAATAGTAGAGGTACAGAGATATAAAAAAAGCTATCATTATCTTACCCTCTGCAATAAACACTCTGGTGGCTGACAAGTCAGCTCTGGTGGTAGGGGCCCTACATTTGCAGTAAAAGCAATGGGCACCAATACAAGCCAAAATTCAGGACTGGACTTAAGTCCCTGTCTGTCTTCTGAAATCATTGATCCATCCCAGATATGCTGGTGATATCAAAGGGATTTGCTCGAGTCAACAGGGAACTTGACAGCTCCTGGATTGAATACATCAAGGATCAAGTTATAATGATCATGTCAGCCTCAGTTCTTCCTTTTCATCTCCTGAAGGATGGACAATCAGTGTTATTCTCATCTCTTTCAACACATACTGGAAAGCTGAGTGGATGTTGTCACTCACAAACTGACCAGGACCACAAAGGAAGAACTTGGCAGAACAATGAAATGGATTTAACCTGCTCCTCCGGTTTAATAACTTCTGAAATCCCATAATATTAGCAGGGTTGGTCACTGGTCTGTTTTCAATTCTTACATGAACAGCAAAGAACAAAGTGAAAATGATGAGATTTATTTCATTATCACTCCAATAAATTGCTGGTAAGACTAAAACAATGTCCTTGTTTGCCAAATAGTACTAAGTACACCAGTTTGGCTTCCAAGGATACAATATTTTTCAGCTGCAGAAGTCAGACTGCCTTTGTTTCAGCTGTTTGCCAAGTAGCTCACCTCCAACCAGTTTTCTATCTATTTAATTTTTGTGTGTGTGTGCAGTTGACAGTAAACACTTACCTAACTTAGATACTTTCTGACAGCTGAGCAAGAAAGAAACAAATTGTGGCATCTTGTGGAAATCAAGTACACAGTCAAAATAAATGGCTGGTTTTACACTCACAGTAATATACAGCCACCTATGGATTTAGTGTCTAAACCTCAGCCCTAATGTAGTTCAGATCTCCCTCATTGCTAGATCCTCATTCAAAATATCTTTCAATGACTAAAATATTCAGCTACATTTTCTTTCACTCTCAAATAACCCAAATATGTGCTGTGCCACACAGCCATAAATCCACCTGGCAGCTTGAGAGGGTTAGTAATTGTATGATTATCCTTTGAAGGAGAATTTCTTTCAAGTGATGTTCAATCTTCTCCAGAAGATCAGTGCAAAAGTGCTTTGGACCTCTCTGAAATGCTTCAGAGACCTCAGGATGCCTCTCTGCCTGCTGAAATGTATCTATAAGTGCAATGGCTGATAAGTCACTACCCTGTCATGCTTCAAAGTTAATTTTGATGTTTAGTAATTAGCTAGACATGTCCAAAAAATTTTTCATTAGCTGATTGCTGGTCACACTTTCCTGGAGCTTAAGAAGTTAATTTGCTACATTAAAAAACACCCAAAAACCCCCAAAATACCAACTTTCTCACCCAGTCAGATAGGTTTAGGTCAGCTACAAATGGATTTGGACCGTTGAAAGAAAAGTGATGCTTACTGGTTTGGGGCTTTTTTGCATAGGGGAAAAGAAATGGAGGGGAGGGACCTGCCAGGCTCAAAGAAAGCAGATCAGAGGATTAAAGATTTCCATCATCTCCTTTTTTTGGACCCTGCCTCTGCTGCAGTGCCAGAGCTTGCTCCCCTCCAAAGAGGAGACAGTAACAATCCATCCCAGCAATGCACAGTGGCCAAATACTCAATTTGGCCTCAAACCTGAGCCTTTTATCTGAAGAAAAATGGTGCCTCTGCTGAATCCTGCTGAACTCTTGCACTTCTTGGCTACTAGCTTTGTCATTTTCCCTTTCCCTGATGCACTTCACAAACCTTCTCTCAACAGACAGCAGCACCCTGGGTGCCAAGGACAGCACAGACTATGAAACAGAGATCCTACAAGGATGATGGACAGGCCACTAATAGTTGTCATTCAGAGTCACAGCCTGAATGCTCAGATGAGCCCAAGAGGGCTGTGCTCTGCTGATTTATGGACAGATTCTACCTGTGTTATCAAGAAGCCACTGCTGACAGCCACAGGACAAGGTTCTGGCAGCTTGTGGAGAGTGTGGAGGGCGGGCAAATGCTCCTCAGCTGCAGCAGGATGACTCCCATCACCAGAGAAGCAGCAGCAGTGCTGAGACAATCCCTGCAGACAGGGCTGGAAGGCAGCTTTGCCAGTGGAGTCCCCATATCCCAGCTATGGTGTTTTCCCACTCCTTTTTGTTTTCTCACACATGTTGGGTCTCCCCTGTGTTAGCTCATCAAAGTATCAGCATTGCAGCTCATCTTGGAGAGCACTGTGCCAATTACTGTGTCCAACAACTTCCATATTGCATGTACAAAATCCACTGTATTAGAACAAAATTTTTAATGAAACAGTTGATTAGCAAGGCTTTTAATTTCTGAAATTAATTCATCCTTCTCAGTCAAGGCCACTAAAATCTGGATTCCAGCATCTTTCCCAATATCATGGAGAGAGAAATACAATCCTTTCCCACAGCCAGATGCAACGTTGCTATAACAGGTAGCATTATTAGTCTTTTTATGAGATACATCCAAACAATTCCCAGCATTGGTTTTTTGAGGAAGAATTCTCCCCTGGTACAGAGTCTGAACTATTCATGTTAATGAGAAAAGCTGTGAATGTGACCATAGAGGATTTCAAAATAAATTTTAACATAAGTTCTACTTTTTAATGGTTCGTGAACATTTAATTGTGCAGACCCAGTAGTCTTAGGCCTTAGTCTGTCTAAATACAACTTTAAAATAGATATCCTTTGAAATATACTTTATATATATATATACTTTAATATATATATTTAATTATATGAATGTAGCTTAAAAGGTTTACTTGGATATAAATCTATTTCCCTGATTGTGAAGCTGAGTGAAAGAATGGTTTGCAAGAGATAAAATTTCTTTGCTTTAGTGAAGGACGCAGACATTTGCCAATTATTTGATTCACAATGCTCCCCTCTAAGAGATTTTGTTAATCCTAGTGCACCAAGAGCTCTATGGTTCAAGATGAAGCAAGAAACCCACAGTGCCTGTTGCCAATGGAATGCAGACTCAGGAAGGAGAGTAGGTCTTCAGCACAGGAATGTTTCTGGTTTCAGCAGCCCCTAACTTGGCGCAGAATTCCTCCCATATTTTGCTTAGAGAGCTTTTTTTATAATTTTCAGGAGCTGAAATCAGAGCCAACAGGATGGCACATGTTACCAGAGCACTGGCCTCATTTTAAAATCTGCAACTCAAAACCAAACCAAGTTTTTCAGACACTGAAGAAATTTTCATGCCTGTCTTCTAATCAAATTCAGCAGCTCCCAAGGGAAAAAGCAAAACAAAAGGAAACAAAACAGCAAAATTCACTCCTTGATGTAAATGAATTGGTGCAATTTGGTTAAAAGTCAGCCACTGTCCTTCCATTGTCATGGCCATGTGTATCTTAATTTTTAAATTGCACTTTTTGGCTTGGATATAGTCAAAGTTTCCTTCTTACTTTTGTTTACAGCTGCTGATTGAGCATCCCGGGATTACACAACAAAGTACCATCCCTTTTTTTCTAAGAAGCCACTAACTACCCCTTTAGCAACTCCTAAATCTTTCTGAAAGAACAGCTCCTCTTCTGGATGTTGTCTGCTCCTCTGGATTTTCAGTGTCCTGTGTTATTCCCTGCTGATTTACAGTTTGCATAAAGCAGCTCTAATAAAAGCAAATTACTTTGTGTCACATTACTAATCCTGCACTATTCACACAGACTCTTAACTAATATGCAGCTAGAAAATTAAGTGCTGTGTTTAGTCAAATACTCACGGACACTGTGCAATAAAAACACACAAGCAAGTACCAGAGTCAACAGCTAATTTACAGCATTGACTCTTGGCTGAATCTCCTGCTCATAAATATCAGAATACAATTCTGCCCACTCAGGTGTTTGTTACCCACTGGCACTGAGTCAGGACACTGTGGACCTCTAAGCACTGGCAGCAATAAGCCTCAGTGCCCTTGGATGGGCTATTGTCTCCTGCCAGATGAGAAAGAGAGATCTGGGCTTGGCATCTCTATAGGCGTGCTGCAGCTCACAGCCCCCACCTGGCTGTTCATTTAGCAGTGTGCAAATTTTCACAGGTGAAGTAACCAGAGAGATATTTTGGGGCTAAAAAATCCCTGACCAATAAGGAACAGGAGGATTAGACTCTTTTGTCCTGTGACCAGCCCTTTAATTAGCAATGCTCACCAACTCTTGTGTAATTAAGCCATGTGACCAAAATTGCCTGCTGCTGGTGGGCAGGACCTCATCTCCATCAGCATCTGAGGCTCCTGCTTCTTGATTTATGGTGCCACAGAGGTTAAAGAGGTGAAGTCAGGGAAGCCTGCTCTTGCTGTTTTAGTGGCATGAGATGGAAATACAGGATGCAAGGAAGAAGAGGAGGGCAAACTTCACAGACCAGGAAAAAATGTATCTCCTTTCTTTTCACGTCACATCACAGATGTGGTTGGCACAGAGTGGCCCAGGTGCTTCCTAGTGGCTGTAAATAAGGGTTTCTCAGAGGCATCCTGCACATTTCAGGAGATGTTTGGCATTGTGTAACTCTGGGCTGCTCAGACACAAGACTTGCTTTGAGCCACCTGCCAGTCAGATGGGTTATTTCCTCTTTGCAGCTCAGAGCACAGCTCTCCTAAGGCTAATGAACAGCAGCAGCCAACGTGTGCCAGGGCTGCTGTTGTGGAACAGAGAGGGCATTTTGCCATCTAGGGGCAGTGAGACCATAAAAGGCAGAACTGTAGACATCGTATTCTGAGCCTGAGAAAATTCTCAGCCCGTCAGTGGCTGAGTTGTTCCCAAGGGAAAAATCCATTAGTAAACTCCTCTTTCAAAAGCTATTTTTTGTAAATAAATCCTAGTTCTCAAAATAAGGTAGAATAAACATCCTAAATGTGTTTTTCTCTTTTTCCACCAATGGAACCAGAGAGGTGGTTCCTTTGTCCAGTCATGCTAACCTGTATGGGAACACTTCATAAAAAGAGTGGCAAAACCCCAAACTGCCTCAGAGGAAGGACCTCTCGCTGCATCCCGACTCTTCATCGCGTCCTGACTCTTTATCGCATCCCACAGCGACAAAGAGCTGCAGCTCCCTAAATCCTCATACCTCCCATTTCTCCATGGGCTCACACACTGCCAAGTTTGACACACATGGAGAGCCACCACCCAGGCACAAGCACGAGCCGGTGACACCGAGCCCATCCTCACTGCAAAGCCTAACAGTGGAAACAACCGCACCCATCTCCCACAGACCCTCAGCCTTACTTGTTGCGGTACTCATCGAGCATGCGCTGCGCATCCTTCTCCTCTCGCTCCAGCTTGGCTCGGTCAGAAGCCAGCTCCCGCATTCTCTGCCGGTTGAACTCGATCTGCCCAGCAAAGGCTTCGTCCAAGCCCACCAGCTCATCCATGCGCTGGAAGGTCTCCAGCTGCTTGCGGAGGATGCTGTTGCGCTGCTCCAGCACACGCGCCCGGTTGATGTAGCTGGCGAAGCGCTCGTTGAGCTCCTGCAGGTTCTCCAAGCCCCGGGCTTGGGCCAAGCTGTCGAATTCCGGGGAGCCTCGCAGCTCATCGTAGGCGTCGGAGCGCTCGTACTTCTCCTTGCGTACCTCGCGGAGGAAGCTGCTCCTGTACATGGCTTCAGAGGGGCTGTGCCGTGCCGGGGTCCCCTCTTGAGTGCCCGCCTGTCTCTCCAGTTTGGATCTGAATTGTGTCTGGGGGGTTTGGGGAGGAAGAACTGGACATAATCACCCCCTCCCCAGACGATTGGGACTTGTCTCCAGGGTGGTTTGTGGCACTAAAGGCGGCATCCGCGGCAGGGAGCTAAATAAATCCCAATGGCCCCGCCTTGGGGCTGCCCATCCAGGCGTCAGCAGTTCGGAGGAGCAGCGGGCACAGAAGGGCTGGGGGCTTTTCTTTTTGAGCACTGCAATTGTGTACAGCCAGAATAAAAGAGAGCAACGTCCAGCTTTCACCCGGCGGATTAAAGCATTATCCATGGAAAATAAAACAAGTGCTTTGCAGTTTTGGAGGCTGAGCTCAAAGCTTTTCATGGTTGTGCTGGGGGGGGAAGCTTTATCCCATGGGGGTGTCCCCAGGGCTGTGCACAGAGGCCTTCTGCTGAGACAGGATTTTGGTGTGAGTGGATGGCAGCCCTTGATTTTTGTTATTTGACAGTTTTGTGATCATTTAGAATGATGGGATAGTATATAAGAAATTAATATTACTCCAGCTCCATGGGCAAGATTTGAGCATTTGGTTCTCACTTCGGGCTTCACGTCAGGCGTTTCTACAGGTTAATTCTACCTGTCATGAGGAGCACCCAAGCAGCAGTGGTACTAAAACCTCAGGCTTAGCAAAACCTCTTTGGGAAGCCACTTTCTTTGGGGATAACAAAAGCCATGTCATCATGACCTGGTGGACTTTCCATATTATCCCATGGAGAGCCACTGTTCTTCCTTTACTTCCAGCATGATGGAGTCTTGTGTGCTGCTATTTCCTGAGAGGCTTTAATTTCCCCTCAATGCATCTCCTCTAGTATTTTTTTTCCTGTCTTTCATTTTGAAAAATCCTATTTCTTGGACCTGTTCTTCCCTAATCTACTTGCCCAGGCAAAAAGCCCAACACCAAGACACTCCAGTTTTGAGATATCTGTTAGTAATTAATATAAAAGTCAATTTCACTTTTTAATGGTCATATCTTAAATGAGTACTTAAATCACATGTATGTTGAAGTTCAGCAGGTTGAGTCACTGATTACAGGTACAGACGTGAAGAAAGCAGCTGGTGTTCAGGTGACTCTAAAGTTTGGATTCTCTGCTACTAAATCTGAATCAAAAGGGGGAAAAATTCATTATACATTTCCTCCATATTTATTATTATTCTTCAGATTATTTGGAAGTGCCATGGGGAAAGACCAAATTATTTCCCAGAAAATTAAATTAGGCTGTGCATACAGACTGTGCAGCTCCAGTCAGCTTACAAACTATATGAATAGCAAAACAGAGACAGATCTTTCAGAAATGTCTGGGATCTTTATGAACCAGTGAATGTGAAACCACTGGTCTCCATGCTGCACAAACATATTGGCATTTGCAGCTCTTTGGCTGGACCAGCCTGCTTACCCCAACAATGTAGCTGAGCTTTTAACAAAGTTAGTCTTCCAGAAGAGATCAGAAAGTAGATTCTGCTGGATTGTGAGTGGTGTATTTTCATGGCAAGAGTTTCTATGGCTTTAGACAGCTTTTCAGTAAAATAATAGCCCATGTAAGTGCTATTCCATCACTCTCTCAGCAGCTGGAAGAAGCACTGACTCCATGCTGACCTTAACTCCTTAGGGAGTGTAAGGATAGGCCTTTCACCATGTCCCTAAACTGAGTGGTCTGTCTGCAGGGGAGCCCCTGCAGTTCCTTTTTTTATTACTGAAATTTATCCCATGCCTTCTGCTGGGAACATCTGGGTTTGGTGTAGCATGCTTTGCTATGACATGCATGTCTCTAAGGTGAGATGCCTGATTCCAAGCTTGGGCAGTTTCCACTGCTGACGTGCTATAGATGCAGCTATACCAGGGCCAAGGCAAGCTTACATGACTCAGGCTGTTAGCAACTTTTTTGAGATGGAGGTGACTTCAGGAGTCACCCTGGCCTCCAGACAGCTTGTGAACACACAAATCATAGAAATTATAGAATCATCAGGTCTGGAAAAGACCCCTAAGAACCCAGCATTGCCATGTTCACCACTAAATCATGTCTACATCCACAAATTTTTGAACATTTCCAGGTATGGCGATTCCACCACTTCCCTGGGCAGCCTGTTACAATGCCTGATAATCTTTCCTGCAACATTTTTTTCTTGATATCCAATCTAACCCTCCCCTAGCACAACTTAAGGCCATTTCCTGTCATCCCATCACTTGTAACTTGGCAGAAGAGACCAACCCCACCTCACTCCACCCTCCTTCCATACAGTTGTAGGGAGAGATAAAGAGATAAAGACCTCCTTTTCTCCAGGCTAAACACACCCAGCTCCCTCAGCTCCTCCCCATCACACCTGTGCTGCAGAACCTCCAGCACCTCCATATCCTTCTTGTAAGCTAGGAGCCCAAAACTGAACACAAATGCAGCAGATCATTCAGATAGCCTAAAAGGAAAAGCAGTTTGGAACAGACTGCAGCTGTTACTCTTTTAAAAAATGAAGAATCAAAACCAACCCAAAAAAATCAATCTGTTTCTGTTATGCACTGAATTATTTGGTTCATCTAAAGGACCGCTGTGGTGAGTTACCTACACAGGGATCTTGTCCACTCTTTTCTATTTAGAGATGTCTCATAGACTGAGAGGTTGTCTGTATACACATTAATGAAATGTCTAACCAGCTGCTTGAAATCTTTTTAAATTTAAATCAATGAGTGTATATTAAAGAACACTTACATAAAGAACACTTTTCATCCTAATGTCTGCATTATCAACAAGAAGGAACATTCAGAAACAATTTGCACTTTCCCTCTTTGTCCCCAGATTATGTGTGACTTCTTCCAATAACAAAATCTGAAGGCTGGTTCTTTGCTGTTTAAATGCAGTGTATGATACATCACCATCACCCCAGAATGGGTGTTTATCTACTGCTGCACAGCTCAGTAAATCTGTGGTACAAGGGGGTGGTTTGTTTCATCTTTAATTGCTTGTATTGCTATAAACCACTTTGCAAACTAACTTGGCTATATCCCTTATGCACAACATGAGTCTGTTCTGGCAGTGCCAAAAACCTGTTTCAACTCCTTACTGCTTGGCTAAGTCAACACAAGTTTCTCAAACTAAATAAAAACGCATAACATACATCAAAAAACGCCAAAATCCAAAGGAACTGTATCTTTCTCATAAGAACTAGTCCAGTCCCAGCTGTGGTTGGCCATATTTTGCTGGCCATTGCTGTGGGGCAACCTTGGAATTCCTGTATTCTCCTTATCCTAGGGACTTCCAGCTCAGTTTCTTTTCTCATGGCAAAAACCTTTTCTACACTGGTGAGCTAAGACAGGGTGAGAGTCCAATAGATCCCCCCAGGCCGTGTGCTCAGAGTTTTCAAATTAATCCTCCAAGTTCAGTGTTTTCTCAGTAATAACATGACAGCTTGTTGGTACAACTATTCTGCTGCTATAAAACGATCACATCTACCAGTACAGCCCAGCTGAGGCACTCAATTCACCCTTGCTGTCTTTTCAAGTTATTTTTGCTTTATTCAGAGCCTGATGCCATGACCCAGGGTTTCCTGTAGTCCAGAACAAAACTTCAGAGAGGATGTGATAATGAAATATGTCACAAGAGTTTCATGCTGAGATCTCATAGATGGAAATTGAGGTTATTCTTCTTTTTGAAAACTGATGCTCCACAGCCATGTCCAATACCTATCTGAAAAAACTGCTGTGTAGACATTCAAAGCAGAACCTTTTTGTGGTTATGATTGATCAGAAAGATGAAATGAATTTGTGCTGATTAGCTTTAGGGAAGACTCAGAGAACATACATTCAAATATGAAAGAGACCAGCACACTGGAAAAAAAAAGTCTTGAGTGTTCTTTTTCCCTTTTCCATGATAATAGTAAATAGGTCAAGGAATAATGACTTTAAACTGTGCAATATAAGCTATGAACGAGATAAAAGACAGGTAGGCTAGTTGTTCCTCTAATGAAACACAGGGAATGCAATATTGCAAGATCTCAGTCACTGGAGCACTATAAAGATCAAACTAAACAAACACTACCCAGGACTAGGGGATGCTTGATTCACATCAAGCTTTAGGATGCTTTAGGAGAGGGAAGAGTTTATTGCTGATTGTCAGAACACTATTGAGGGGCCCTTACTAATCTCTTCCCCAGGGCCAGTAGTTTTTTCAGGACAATGATTTCTAAGGTCCCTTCTGGCCCTGTGAGATAAATACCCTCCCTCTTCTTAAGTGCCCTTGCACTCAGTCGCTGAATTTGCTTTAGAAATTTTTATCTGGTGGATCATGCTGACTTGCACCCTGCTTCTTTGACTCTTCCCCCAGAGATATTCTCACCCCTCCAGGCAACACCAGGTCACTGGTCAGAGCCCAAAGGTGAGTTTTTCCCTATAATGTTATGCAGCTCTTCACAAAACAAGTGATTTGGTACCAGCAGAGGGCTGTAGCTGTACAGCAGGAGCAGGCTGTGTGTTGGAAATTCATTCTCTGACACAAGCAAACCCAGACTCCTGAAGAGAATTTGCTTTGCAGTATGAAAGAAGCTGGGTTTTGTCCTCACTGCAATAGTAGATGTGCTGCAATAAGCTGTTGCTTCTGCTCAAGGTGGCCAAATCCTGCTGGGATCAGGTTGAGCCCCCTAGCAGAGCTGGATGTGCTGATATAAAGGTACAATTCTGGTGCTTTGTTCAGGACACATCTCCCCCCAGACCAGCCCAAATAAATACCCCAAAGTAACAGCAGCACTGGGACAGACCCCCTTTCTAAGATCACAGATTGAAATCAGGCCAGAAGAAAGTCTGCTGCACACATCTGGTGCTCAGGTGTGCTCTTCAGAGAGATGGGCATGGAATTTGAGTAAAGAAAATGACGTTGTTAAATTTTGTAGTGATCAGAAACAAAATTAAATTAAAACAGCAGAAAATTGTCTTTTTGGCTCTGGCAAGTCTGTGATAATAAGTAACTAAGTTTCCCAATTGCAGTGGTAGGCAGACAAGCTTTACCTAGTTAAACTGGGATATTTTTCCCCTTCACTTTGGCTAAGAGCCAGAAGAAATGCCACTCTGAAAGATGCATTTTCAGTGAAAGGATCAGATGTGAAAATTTGGTAAATGCTCAGGATTTTCTTTTTCTATTTAATTTTCTATTTTTCATCTATCCACTCAGATTATTTTTTTCTCTTCCCGAATAATGCACAAAGCAGCAAAGGACAACATATCAAAAAGAAATGAGATTTCTGACAGGTGGTTTAGACTCAGACCTCCTAGGGAAAAAAAAAAGTGGAACTTAAGAAAGTAAGAAGACAGTTTTTGCTAATTGCAGATAACATTCCTTTCAGCACTACTTAATATTTCATGACTTGGGGCACAGGATGGCACCTATCCATACATCTCATTATTTAATAATATTGCTTATTTGTAAGGACAGAATATTTTGGAGATACTCTGATATATCTATATCTTTTCACCCTGAAAATGCTTAAAATTGAAATACCTATATTATTTTTGCAGAAATTGTATTTTTTTAAGAAGTTGATTCAGAAACTTCAAGTAGTGTGTCTATTTCCTTGGCACTTCAAACCACGAAAAAAATTCAGTTGAACAATTCTGTTTTCTCAGAATGTCTTTGATGAATGGAATTTTTCAGACCGAATTTTTCCATGGCTTTTCCCATTTCTTTTTGAGTGAAAATCATAGCAATTTATATATATATACATATA